>CM061920.1:20785468-20807470 GCA_031002005.1 Vandiemenella viatica | reverse complement strand
AGGGCAGGGCAGAAGGCAAGCCTGCAAGTGGCGACTGTGGTCAATATTAGCTGTTAGCATTATGTAATTTTAGCACGGTTTCAGAACTTTCTTATGGACTCACAATATTTTTGGACAACATCTGGTTCAGGTGCATTAGCCGGGTACCTAACCCCAGTACTCCGCTAGTCCCTGACATGGGGATCGTAGTGATGCGTGTTCGACTAGAACGGTGATTCCAGAGTAAACCGAACAGTGCAATCTTCCATTCAGTGCCACTTTGGATTATATTCATCGACGTTCCTGACCGCCACCCACCACTGCCCACCAGCGAGACGACACAACAGCAGCGAGTGAGGGACTGCCTTTGCCCGAGGAGTTGCCGCACCTACAGCTGTTGCAGAGCTGAGACGCCACCATCCCTTTCGCTATCGCAGCGCTGACGTTTCGTCCAGGGAGATGCTCGCAGTACCCACTACACTGGCAGAGCCCCATCAGACACTCCGGGTCTGCACTTCGCCACGGCGACATCAATAAGATAAGTGAAAGTGAATTGTTTACTAACTTTGTTTACGGGCCCCTTCACCCAGAGAGTAGTGACCTCTGTACTTGCCAAAGGATCTGTACTATCGACTAGTGGATTTTTCTAGGGCACTTTTAACCACTAGTCTTCAACATTCCCTTCAACCAATAGTTAAACTAAACATCATTGATGTATTCAACGCTGCAAACACAGCAGCGGACATTTTTGTATTTTTTTAGCTGTTACGACAGCAAACTAGTGATTTCTTATCACAAACCCTATTTTACCGGGTCTATTTTTGTATTTTTTTCCCTCCATTCAACGAAATATTGGTGCATTTTTCACATTTGTGTATTGGGGAAAACGGTATTTTCCGTGTTTGTTATTGCTGATCAGCTGAGAGTCAAAGAGGTTCATACCACAGAGATGCAACTTTGCCAAGTCAACGATTATTAACCCAGTGTCAGCTGATGTGTATACACCGTGTTAGCATCGCTGTGTTGTTTACGTTCAGACTGAATTTTTTTTTTCTTTCTCTATTTCCTTTGTATTTTTTTTTTCAGGTTTGCGTGTGCTTATTTCTACATTATTTTCCTTTATTTTGTGTGTGCATTTTGGGGGAAATTTGGGATTTTTGTGTATTGTTTACCAACATCTTCGAAATTTTTGTGAACAGCTGTTCTGGCTGTGAGGTTCTGTGTATGCATTTTTGTTTTGGGAGTGTGCTTTTTGTGTTTTCCGTGGTATCTCAACATTTCTTTTTGCCAATTGTGGAATATAGTAGGTTAATATTAACATTAAGCTTCACTTTTGGATTTTTATCCATATTGTTGAGGAATGTTTTTTGCTGTTTTCATTTTATCAAGTTCATGATGGCATTCAATCAGGTTTCTTCTGAAGCCATTGCTAGTACTAGTGAAGAAACTAATACAAATCCTCATGGGATCAACACTAGATCTCACAGCTTAAACAACCTTAATCAACATATTGAAGATGATATGCCTCAATCTGCTTTACAGACAGAGGAAACCCTTGACCAAAATTTGCCAGCTGTTGCTTCACAGCAGCTTGGTTCTACCAACCCACCTGATAATACTTCTGATGATAGTAATGATACCATACCAGTTCTGGAAGACTTGCAAACAATACAACAACCTAGCCAATTTCAGCTTGCCCATATGGCAGAAAATATCCCACTCCTTAGCGATACTGACTCTGATACTGAACTTGAAGGAGATGTACATGGAGTACAAAGACTTGATTTACAACTAGTCAATGAGGCCCATAGTAATTCGGGGGACCATTCCCTTGCTAGTTCTAATAGCAGCCTGTTAGTAGGATTTGATAAACATGGGAATCCGATTACAGTAGCCAGATCCCAGGCACCTTTAGAACAAGACATTACACAATCGGAGGTACCTATGCCAGTTCAAGTTCCAGTAGAACAACCCACCCCCACCATACCTCTTACTGACTTACAGTCGCTTTTCCGACAGTTTGCACAGGAAATTAGTCAGGATTTTAAACTAGAAATGAAACAGAATTTTCCTCTCAAGACACTAAGCTAGATCAGCAAAGTGCTAAGTTCGAGGCCAAACTAGACCAACAAAGACAAGAATCAAATCAGAATTTTGCCAGACAACAGCAACAAAATCAGAATCTTGATGCCAAGCTAGATACTAAACTAGAACTACTAGGTCAGAATTTCACTAAGAAGCTAGATCAGCATAGGAAGGAAATCGATATTAACTTGAAACAAACACTTGACAAGGGATTAAAGGAACACTCCCAGGAATTTGATAGGAAATTGCAGCACCTCAGAGGGGAATTGCAGACTACAATTGTCAACTCCACACAAGCATTCACACACAGGATTGATAAACAATTACAAGATTTGAACAAGAAATGCGCCACCAACCATTGGCAGTTAATGAACCTAATTTCTGATAAGGCCATTACTACAGTTGTAAAAATTGATAGTCATACACCCCCCACCCCTATGAGTACACTCCAACCAGAAACAGCTACAGTAGAGATTTTGAAAACCAAAGCAGATTTACCACCCACTACTAGTATGCCTCAGCCATCTGAGGAACAACCTGTACATGTTTTGCCCTCATTGCAACATATTGTAACTGACCAGATGATAAAAGATACAGCTGACCTTCCCATTCCTAAAGTACCTACCCTTACAGGGGCACAACTTATTCCAACCACTGAACAGCTGGTAGATGAATCACCTGAGCTTGTCATACCCACCCCACCCCTGCCCTCAGTTGAGCAAAACATGATACCCCCTGCAACTTCACTGACTGATGTTTGTTCTGATTCAGTACTTGACCCCCCAGATCAGCTGATTTCTAATACCCAGGCTATAGAGCCTATACTTGATGCTGTTTGTGCATATACCCCTACCAGCAATGTTTTTAAGAAGTTAAGAATACGGAAGCCCACATATGTAGACAAATTGAATGGACAATTACAGGCCAAAATGTTCCCTCAGAACATCAACAGTGATTTACTTTGCCATTCCCTTCCCAGGTGGGAACCTTGTATCTTTAAGAAAATTGTTTTGGGTGCATTACTATTCAAGAACCTTTCACCTGCAGTGACTGATTGCATTTCAGGTATTTTTCACATTCAATTGGGCTCACCCACCTTTGTAGAAGATTTTTTCCCTAATGAACCCTTTAGCCCAACATACCCTAATAATTTTCAGAAACTTTGGGCGTTTCTTACCCTTTTTCCCATAGCATGCCAGCATAGGAAAGTGGGTAGAAAGAAAGCAGATTTTATGGCTAGTTATCAATGTTTTGGGAGGGGTACAAAAATGAAGAGTAGATTGAACCCCTTACCCCCAAACGAGAAGAGCAGTATTTTGAAGGCTGTTTGTTTTGGGAGGGGACCCAAATTTAAAGGTAACTTCAACCCTTTCCCACCTAATGGGAATTCATTGTTTGATGACAGGAGGAATGTCCTCAAACTAAAAATATTTGACCTTGATATACAGGGACACACACAAATATTCCTACATGTTATGGTGTATATGTTAGTTGATGTTTTTTTCAGAGTTTGCACAAATAGGCAACCAAATTGATAGTAATGAGACAGTTAATATTGCCAGAGATTATGTTTACTTTTTCCCTTTTACCATGTTTCATATATGTTTTGCTGACTTCCTCATGAAGCTGATGGTAATTTTTAAGGTTATATGGGAGCTTGAACTTTTGCCCAACTTTGTTTTTTCTTGTGTTTACATCCATATGTTATTTTGGGACCAGCTACCTAGGGAAGTTATTTGCCAGGCTGGGTTTGATGAGAGATTTGAAACATTGGAGATGAAGCTGAGAGATGCTGAGAGAGACTGTCAAGGAGGGGAAGTTGTTTGTGATGATGAAGGAGTAGATGTGCTTGTTGAATAAGGGATGGAGATTTTACTTGTGTTTCTATGTTTACAAAAAGGGGGGGAGGCTGGAAGAGAAGAAGTACCAATAAGGGGGGGATGCTACATTATTTCAGGACCAGGACATGAAGCTAAGACTTGCCTGCGATCCATATATTATTATTATTGGCATTCCTACCCATCACTATTATTATTTCCCATTCATATTATTATCTTTATCACCCTTGGGCCAGGAAGCGTAGACTTGCCTGCGAATCCCACAATATTATTATTATTGCCCCAGAATATTATTATTATTTTCCCACTATATTATATGCTACGGCATTTTTGGTATCGACCCACAGAGGAGATGACCTCACTTATTTACTACATTGAAATAGGTACACGCAGAGCGACCTCATTTTGTGCATGACCATGAAGGGGGTGCAGTAGGAGAGTCAGAGGACATACCTGGTACATCCCAGAGATGGGCGTGACACATTTCCCCATTCCCCACACTTTGAGAGTGACTGTACAGGAACAGCACGAGCCCACCACATTTCCCCTAGGCGCCACTGTCGTTGTTCATACACACATTAGCATTAGGAAAGCATAGAACACACAGTACATCAACATACTCTAACGAGATTAGTGCTGACACAACTGAGTTGTTTACAGATAATGTACTTTCTGAGATGAGATTTCAAGGTGGATTTTAGTTTTGTTTTTCATTGTGGAAGATGGATCTGAGAACTTGTTTGAGTAGATATATTTACCCTTGTGTTTTTAATAAGATGTAACATTGGGAAGACTTGGAAAGGCGAGATGATTGTTCCTTGCACTGAGAGAATTATTTGAAGTTTATGATGATAGGAAGCATACATATACCCCACACTTTTCACAACAGTTATACCCATCATTTCCCTTTTAAATATATACACCCCTCACATTTATTTTGGTGTTGAATTTTATACCCCTTTGCATACTAAATGAGAATTAGAAGACATACTATTCTTCATACACTACATGACAGTTAGACATGACTTACTTTCATATACACCTACCTGGGTTTATAGTAATACCCATTTATATCGCATGTAACGATTTTATATCTCCCCATATGTAGAACATTTGTCCCTATACTTTGGTCACTATGAACCAGTGTACTGGTTCCCCGCAACTTTGTTGCTACCTATCCCGATTTTGCCGCAGCAGTGTACTGCTGGAAGGAAACTGCGTTTCCACTAGTTCTAAGTTCCTATTTGTGTATATATTCTTTAAATTTTAAAACTAATTTTGAAGTTATTTCTAGTGTTTAGGTTTTAGGGTACCCTGGTTTTTGTTTCATAAAGTTGCTCTATTATTAAGTATAGTCCCATTTTGTAAAGCCAGTCCAGGGACTGATGTAATCTTTTCAATATTGTATTTTCTTTACTCCTTATTATGTATAGTCATTGTTCTTCTTAGAACCTGCCTATCTTCGGATATTGGCAATAAGTGTTAATTTTTGCATTTGGTATCTAATTGTTCATTTCCTGGTATCATTATCTATTTTTTTGTTTAGTTCGTAAGTTCCCTTTTTGTATGTTTAGGTTAAGTTTCAAAATATGATATTGCTCACACACGGTGTTTGTTTTGTTTTGAATTGTTCGCAGACTGACTGACCGAGGTCCTAGGGGCCACTGCTGTGACAGGAACCCGGGACACGAATACTTCTCGGCAGTTTTAGGGACCTTTTGGTTTATATAAAGCTTTAGCACTACGATCTGCGACCGTGAAAGGACTTGGGCATTTAACCCATTGTTGAGCAAAGTATAAAGGACTTGGGTATTAATCCATGTTTAGTAATTGTGTGAGTGAAAGTAATGATAAGAGAGACGTTCTTGAAACGAAAGACAGAAATAGGCAAAGCCGTAGAATTTTCTGTGAAAGACACGATTTTTATAAAACACATATAATTTTTGTATACACAATTTGGTGCAACATCAGTTTCGTAAAGCATACTCTCTTTTTGTAATTTTATGTATGTGTAGATATAAGGTGTACTATTTTTTTCTTGTATATTTGGTTCTTTAAAGGTTAACGTGATATTGAGTAATTTGGTTTCATGTTTTGAACTTAATTTTTATTCCATACGTGGAATTTTTGGTTTTGAGATATGTGAAATTTTGATAGTTTTGAGATTTTTATAATAATTCAATGTGAATAAGTTTTTTCAATGTTTGATATTGATAATAATTTCAAGTATGAGTGAGTAAATATTTCAGTATTTTTATAATAAGTTGGTATGAATGGAGAACAGAGCAACCGCATAAGTTTAGGTTTAGGGAGAGTTTAGGTTTAATAGGTTTAGTTTTGGGAATTTTCCAAATTTTTGGGATGATTTTCTAATAATTTTGGGATTTTCGTTTAACTTTCTTTTTGGGTTTTTTCTTTCTTTAAGATGTTCAGCCAGTTTTTTTGTTCCAAAAATGACTTCAATCTTCAGGGGGCATGTAAGGGATCCCTCGTTCTATTTTTCATATTTCGTTAGAATCCGGTCAAGTTTAAGGTTAGTTGGAGTACACGATACCACACGTAAAATCAAGTTAACAGCACTTCTGGTATAATAAAGTGAATAAATAACACATACACAGCATAAATAAACTATAAATTGCCATAAAGACATGATAGTTCAGTAGGAAATAGGTTATTTCACATAAAGGTAAACTTTTAATAACAGATACTAACGTTGGTTGGCGAGATGTTTTGAGCAGATTTAAACGAAGTAAATGTTGAACAATTGCAAATAATATGCAGAAAAAAACCTTTTATCGTGTTTAATAAACTTTATTTCAGAGATAAATAAATAATTTCAATATCAGGCAAATATAACCTTTTAATTTTGGCATATACCAGACTTTGGTATTTCTGAAGTGATTTTCGCCCAATAAAGAGTATAAAAGTCTAATAATACACAGGCCTAGAACCATTATAAACACAACTTCCCATTTAAATACAGTTTAGCAAGTATTTTCAAAGAAATAAACTGGATGATAAAATAATAATCTGAAACAGAATGAAAATAATTCATTGTAATGAAACTTGACCATCTTAAAGCTCCAAAAACAGCAATAATAATCCCTGAGACAGCCTAGTAGATAAATTAATAGATTTCTGATAGTTTTAAAGCATCTAATAACCACAAGAAGTAATTATATTGGATTTTTAATACTCATTCCCATAAACAGTTCACATAAATAATCTGAAGTCTTTTAAGCAATTTCAGGATTTTAAAAGTAGTAAAACGGGCAGTAAATAAAATAATCTTTCAGTTTTAATAGATTTCAAGTAGTTTTAAACCATAAAATACGAAATATTAGTGCAGGACCTGAAGCCGGTAAATCGACTAATTTGCTCAACCTTTCGGAATTAATTCCTACACTTTTAAACCATTTCAAAAGCACAAAGAGCATGTAAATAACAGTTAACACACATAGTTAATTTTCTAGACACATTTTAAGACATTTTACTAACCTGTTGTATGGTAATCCAATTTTTGAAGCAACTTGCTACAGACACTGCACACATAAAATGCTTCCACACGGATTGTAAACATTGCCACGCGATATAAAGTAGCTAATAAATTAAAATAGCCATAGAGAGAATCAAATTCATCTAAATCAGATAATTTCCAACGTTCTGAGTATTTTTAAACATAATATGAACACGTAAAATTGAACACCCAATTTGAGCATTTTATTATTCAAAAGCCTACTTGAATTCCGGGTTATAAAATAGTTTGCCGGTACAATCAATTCCTTTAGCTTCACACATATAAATTCCACGCAATTTGAAGCCATAGTACCGATGTTATGATTTTCCTAAAAACACTCTGTAACAAACACACGTGGAAATAACGAAATAATTTATTGTGTCTCAGATATAACAGCTACAAGGATGTAATAAACACTAAAATACGCCGTTCAATGCGGGCTACACAGTGATTATTTTTCCGGCTTGCTATTCAATAAACTTTCAGAGTTATAAATAAAAACATAAATTATAGTTACACGTGATTGTTAGAATTACTCGGTTTACCTTATCTCAACAGATTTAAACAAAGTTCATATGTAGAGACAGTTTAAAATCAGGAATAATATTTTAAACATAATTTCAAGTTAATTACTAAAGCCGATTTTTAATAAGAAGATAACAGAACACTGACTTAGGTGGTAGTCCATGTAACACATCCATATTTGGTAATTTGTTGTAGAGAGAATGCGTCATGGGACCCGAGCTCATATAAGGCAGCTAAGAGGTGTGAATTGGTCGGTTGTCGTCAGTCTCATTTGTAACTCGGTGGCGAACGCACGTCTTGTGCGGGATCAGCGCGGGCTGGCGGAACAGGGGGAAACGAACCAACCATGGCGAAGGAATGCTATACAGCAGCCATGTTGTAATTTTCTGGTGAACAGTTCTTAACCATGTAACCTGTCAGTTAAATTCAGTTTTGGGGTTTTTAAAGCGGTTTAGCTCTGGAGTCTCAACTTGCAATTCTTGGAGAAGATTTAAATTCCGATAGCCTAGCTAACAGTGCCTTATAACATCTATGTGGAAATTTTTGAAGAATATATGACTTTTGATTTCGATTTGAGACTTTCATTTATTAGAATAATACCTTTCTTGCAGAAGGCCAAGCCTGCAAGTGGCGACTGTGGTCATTAGAACTGTTAGCATTATTAATTTTACACGGTTTCAGAACTTTCTTATGGACTCACAATATATTTTGGACAACATCTGGTTCAGGTGCATTAGCCGGGTACCTAACCCCAGTATCCCGCTAAGTCCCTGACAGCTATGTGTGTACACATATCCATTCCTCCAACGTAAGAGCACAACAGCAATCTATATTATGTACCTATTAACATACCTTCTATTGCTAGCGCCATTCATCTCCACGCTATGGTGACAAACTTTTGATATTTTGCTGTCGAGTACAGTGTAGAAACCTATATTTCCTATGCCACATCTGTTCCTTTTATCCTCGAGATGTCAAGCAAAGCAGCAGCAGTCAGCTGATTAAAGCGTTCTATTTACCTTCATTTATAGGACATGCAACAATGTAGCAGGTGTCTGAAGCTGGTATACAGCAGCCTTCAGTAACAAAACTTGAGACACACACCAGAGAGCTGACACGAACAATAGTTACCAACCATATGAGTTCCTTTTTTTTTTTTTTTTTTTTTTTTTTTGTTTTTTGTTTTTTTTTTTAGCGAATGTTTTGGTAACGGACTTGCACATTCACTCCAAGTGTGAGCAAATCCTTGTATAAGCACTTTTTTCCAGTTGTATTATAATCATTCAGAATAATATGACAATATGTACTTTATTTTAGAATTTATTTACATCTAAACATCCTTTTGGAGGGGAAATGTTTACTTTTTTATATCAAATATTATAGTCAATTAGCGAGGTAATGTAATATTACTGTGACCTACCGTTAGTGGAATTAGTGCTAAGCCTGAGCGGTAATAAAAAGCATTTTTCTTCTTAGTTAGTCACCCTCGAGTTTTAGAGTGGTGCAGATGTTTACATGTGTGTGCATGGAGCAGGGACATATAGGACACCCACGATTGCAGCAGCACCAAGTAAAGATTAGGTCATTTACTAGTTTAATTAATTGCCATCAATGGAACATTATTAGTGGTGAGGGCCAAATGGTTTATTACATCTACATCCATACTCTGCAAATCACAAATATTGTGGGTGGCAGAGGGTGCTAAGCACCAAATCTTAAACCCGTGCATTCCAATCCCGAATAGCACGAGGGAAGAAGGAATACATAAAAGCATCAGAACGGCATCTTATTTCTCGAATCTTATCCCTCCGGTCATTGCGACCCAAATAGATTGGCGGAAGAAGTATTTCACTGCACTCGTAATTTAAAGATTTTCGCATATTCTCCAAGAAATTCAAATGCAAACTACGTCGTCTGTCTTTGAAACTATCCCAGCCCAATTCTATGTATCAATTCTGTGACGCTTTCATAAGGGCTGTAGCAACCAGTCATGAATTGAGCGGTTCTCCTCTGCACCCTCTCCACTGAATCGATCAGGCCCTTGCGGTACAGATCTCAAACTCCACAACAGTAATCCAGATGCGGACGCACTAGTGCTTTTATACGCTATCTCCTTTGTCTGAGCATTACAGTTCCTCAAAATACAACCTGTGAATTGCAATTTAGAATTAGCTTTGCCTACGACAGAAGTTAAGTTCCATTTCATGTTGCTTTGTACTATCACCCCCAGATACTTCAGGGAATCAACCCTGTCAACAGCTGAATTGTTTATTTTATACTCGTGAGCAAACTGATTCTTTTTGTTACTTATTCACATTGCCTTGCACTCTTTGCAATTAAGTGTAAGCTGCCAATTATGGCACCAATCGGAAATAGCATCCAAATCGTGCTAAACTTCTAAGCAATCGTCGGAGCACCTTATTTCCCTATAGATAACTGCACCGTTGGCAAACAATCGCAACCAGCATATGACGTGGTTAACCGAGATCGTTTATAAATATTAAGAAAAGAAGTGGTCCTAATATACTTCGTTGAGGAACTCCCGAAGTGACATCTATCTTAGAAGAGGCTTCCCCGTCAACGACGACATATTGAGATCGACCAGTTAGAAAACCACGTATCCGTTCGCAAATCTGATCTGGTATACCATATGCTCGAATCTTCGCTAAAAGTCAGTTGTGTGGTACAGAATCAAAAGCTTTCCGAAAATCCAAGAAAACTGTATCAACTTGTGAAGCAGAATCGATAACTTTCATTACGTCATGTGAAAATAGAGCCAATTGTGTTTCACACGATCTCTTATTCCGAAATCCATGTTGACACGGTATAAGTAACTCGTTCTCGTCTAGAAACTTCATAATGTTAGAGCATATGACATGCTCCAGAATTCTACTGCATACAGATGTTAGAGATGTGGTTCAATAGTTCCTAGATCACTCTGATCTCCTTTCTTGAAAACGGGAATTACCTGGGCTATGTTTAGAAATAGACCAACTTTTGAACAGTATTACGTATTCTGAACCTGTGTGAATTCCTGTGATAACTCTCCCCTTTCTACCACAAGCCAACTGGAAACTCCCCAACTGGCAACAGCGGCATAATCGAACTTTTTACAGTTTCACTTAACTAATTATTCAGAACTATCTTATTAATAATATAATTAATCCCAACAAATCAGTTAACTAGTCAGAAACTGTTTATACAGAAAAAGGTAATAAATGCTGTAAAAGGGAAAATGTATTTTGTAATATTATTGATAAAGATTTATTAAACACGGAGAGAAACAGTTAATGAACAAACACATAAGAATATCACAAGAACATTAACTTCCCAACTGAGCCCTTTTCCATTAATTTTTTAATCTGAATTTATTTAGCTCAGTACTAATAAGCAGCAACAATGATACTTTTAATAATAATCAGATTATTTAAAGAGTTTTGACCACATAAGAAAGAGTAATTATAGCCAATTACCTTGGACAATACATCATGGCAAGAGCACTGAAGTGTCCACTGGTGAGACCCAGAAGCATACTCGCTACCCAGTACACCCAGTCGTTGGTGATGAAAACAGGAAAGACGCGAGTTCTATTCTGGGGCTTGTAATTACATACCATATAGAATGGTATGAACAAAATTCTTAGTACAACAGGAATAACCAAGTACTTCGGCTTTGGCTAAAACAAATTAAACAAAGACCAATAAAAAAGTTAAACTATCAAAACCGGTTATTTTAATAACTGTTGAAATGCTTAAATTTAGGACAGTACAGTAGAAACAGGAAACTCTCAGAGTGTATAATAATTCCTCATGGAACAAAGAATTTTCAAATTATTCAGTATGAGTTTTTAAAGTAGGGTGCTACTCTGAAGCCATTTTATTTTTCCGAGGAACAAAAACATTATCCAGCATGATGAAAATACTACTATTTAAATTTTATTTATATACATATTATCACAAAACAAAACCCTCAGAGAGTCATTTAGAAGAGGAAAGAAATTTTATGGAATTGCACGAAAGCACACCAGTGTGTGAGTGTGTTATTTCTGTGTTAAATAATGCTGCCACTGCCTAGTACTTACCCAAGTTACTAATGCTGACAATAGACTGCCAAGCATGGCACAAACATTGAATGTCAGGAAACACGTAATTTCAGTGAAGTAATTATCATTGATAAAGAAATTGGTATCACTTCGTTTGATATCTGTAAAGAATAGACCAAATGTATTACAGAAGTAAGTTGCAATAATTAAAAGCGGAATTTGTTACAAAATTTCTTAGATTACTGCTGAAGTTTAAGGATGCATCACATAGGTTTAAAAAAAAAAAAAAAAAAAAAAAAAAAAAAAAAAAAAAAAAAAAATTCAGTTAGTACATTTTAATTCACAAAGAGTAGATCAGAAAATGAAATACTTGGGTTTTGCAGGAAAATTTCTTTTTCTTCGGTCTTTACATTTCATCAATGTCGAGGTCTTTAGAGTCAGGAGATGAAGGGGGAAAAGGGGGGGGGCAAGGAATTCAGCCATGGCCTTTACCCAGTATTTGATTTTGGAAAATGATGGAAAACCGAAATCTAGGAGGCCAGATGGCCTGCATCCTGAATGCCAGGCCCAAGCGTTACTGGGCTCAGTCACAGGAAATAAAAGGTACTGATACATACATATATAAAAAGAAGTACTGCCACTAACATAAATTATGGTACATCTCACCAAAATAACTGAAGATGGGTCAGCACTGAATTTTTTTTGTTTTAAAGCATTCATCAGTTAAATTGTGATGTGTACAGAATGGTATGTTAATAGATAGATATTTCCAACTGGTACATAAAGAAGGAATGCTTGTTATAATGTCTAATTAGGTCTATTTAGGAGCCGAGTGGCAATTACGTTGGGTTCAATTAGTAATAGTGAACCAGCATCTTGAAAAGGTTTAGAAATCATCTAAAATGAAATTTGTAGAAAGGAAACACATTTTATCAAAAGATGTGATCTACTTGAGGTGTATTATTACAGCACATAAACGTTGAACAAATGATCAGGGACATTCAAGCCTCAACCATACGATGAAAAGAGGAAATACATGGCCAGCAGGGGAGGGGTGGGGGGGGGGGAACCTGATATTTGAGAGCAATAACCTTCACGAAATTTTAGAACAAGGTGAATTTAAGCTTATTATAACTGCTACAATTTTTACGGGACAATATAGCTTCCCCTCAAAACTGGTTCAGATCATGATACTTTCATCTATGTAACTCGGGTCATATGGGAGTGGAATGTTACTTCCAGGTAAATAAAGAAAAGATGTCATCTGAATGAACCCACAGGAAAGCTTCAGAAGTTTTCTGAGGAATGTGAAAATAGATAAAAGCTGAGGATGAGTGTTTTTCATTATGAGGGTAAAGACAGATTTGGAGACTAGGGCTAAGAACAATCTTGTAAAAATAAGTTAATTGACAAAAAAAAAAAAATTATCAGATCTTGTTTTGAGCCAAGTCTACATTCTGCAGTGTGTATATACTTCACTTTCTGAAACAGAATGGTTTCTCTTGGCTTATGGAATGTTGATTTAAACTAAAACAAAAGAAAAATTTGGTGATTTGGCCATCATGTCATTAACATCATTATTTTTACCATAAAGAAAGGCATTTATTTTAAGAAGTGCAAGAGAAAACTTGGCTTTTGTGTACTTAGAAAATTAATAAAGGAGAACACATTAACAGTATTTATTACCGGTAGAAATTCTAAATTGGATAAAAAAATGGCATGCATAATGCTCAAGGCACCAGATGTTTCTTTTATTTTAAATCAACAATCCATAACACTGAGATAAATAAGTCTGTTTCAGAAAACAAATTATACACACACTGTAGGGTGTAGACTTGGCTAAGAACAGGATTTCATAACTTTTTGCACCTAAGCCATGAGATTTTTTACAAGATCTGCTTTCGTGTGATTTTATTTCTTTGTTCAAACTGATCGCTTACTGCGAGTCATCGCACAAGTGTAATGGTTCCATTGGAAAATCCATGGAGAGGAACATTTAAGAATTCCAGTATTATCAATATAACTGTCCAACACACCAGTTGTAGACCACACGGCGGATTGCAAGGCAATCTTTTTGGAGACAAACTTTTTCATTCTGTTCTTGGTATCAGTAACATTAGCTCTTTAAGTAGTGCATCTTTTTTTCTTGTGGGTAAATGTTAAGATCAATGCGCTCATAAAAACATAATTATTTTATGTGAGAGTTTTTGCACTCTTATGGTTTCTGTGAACTGTGTTTCATCAATTACTCAGTTTTAGGAAAAGTGTATTAATGAAGAAAATAATGACTCAGACTCAAATGTAACTAAATATCAAATCCAAGAAATTAGAATGTTAGATTTTGATTTCTTCCAACACTCAGACTTAAAGTCAGGCATGGCAAAATTCATTTATTTTCAGAAAAGAGCATTTAATATGCTTGAAACTTATGCAACTACAATAACCAGCAAACTGTTGGAGTGAATGAATGAATGAATGAAAAACTCCCCCCCTTTCAAAACAATATACATGGACAACAGTAAACGAACCAAACACGGAGTACATTTGCTATGTTTTATTACCCTGTCAGATTTTAAGTTTAGACGCCTGGTAAATCCTTTCTATTCCATCCCCTAATCGCTCGTGGAAAAAATGAATACAGAAAAGAATCGGTTCTGGCCCTGATTTCTCTTATCTTATTTTAGAATTTCTAAGAACAGCTCTTTAGTTTCAAAAAATATGCTTTGTTAATCCATTGTGATAAGTTTAACACATTTTTGTCTTGCATGTACTGTATTGCACTGTTCAATTACTAATGTAATGTGAAATTTTCCATTTATGTGATGGGTTTCATGACTGACATTGAAAGACAACAACTGTTAAAAAACGTAAATCAGCTTTAGTGGAGAAAATTATAAATAATTTTAAGTAATTTTGATGAAATTATAGTGCAAAAGTGAAATCTCTTGGTATACAAGGAACAACTTTATGAACAATTCTTAAAAAATGACAATACATATAAGAAAATGCTCTTTTGCGTGTGTGGTTTGATCAATTATATCAATGGGATGGTATTATGAATAAAATTGGAGGTGTGTTAGATAACTGTATTCTATTTGCTACGTACAATGCTGTCACACATATAATGCATTTTTTGTATAGACTGTCTGAAACCATTTTAATAAACTTTTACTGTATTATACTCACTTCTCTCTTTTTTCAGTGCACAGATCATTAACCAGAATTCAACAAAATTTCAACCACTATCAGTAAGACACTATTTTTTTCTTTTTTTTTATAGCATTACTCTCTCAGCATCAAGGTAAGAAAGGACTGGGGACAAGAGATGGGAAGGAATTTGGAACCATCCTAGCATTTGCCTGGGATTATTTTTGGAAGCCATGGAAAGCTAAAATCTGGAATGCCTGATGGGGATTCGAACCTGCTTTACCGTTCGCCCATCAGGCTTGGCAGTTGACACTAATCTAGACCAACTGTCTCATGTGTAGAAGCCAACATGGAAAATCCATTTGAAAAATACAGTAAAGTTTGATTACTATTGCAAAAGTTTAAATCCAAAAATTTTAAGTGCTATTAAAATTATAACTTATGTATGTTTTGAAAAAGACTAACCTGAATGAACTGCTGGAAAGACAGTAAGTGTAACAAAGAACACAAAAAAGACATTGAACAACTGTGGGGAACATTGCTTGAAGATTTTCCAATATGGCACTTGGCTTGTTCCACCAACGGCTTGACGTTTCTTGGTTTGCTGTTCTTTCTGATCTAAAAGCTCATGGTAGCGATAAAATCTCTGCACAAATGAATCATGAATATTAAAAAAATAAAACATACTAAACTGGCAAAAAAATTTACTTATAAACTTCAAGCATATACAACTAAATGCAAGCTACTCCATGAGATATGCTGACCATTTCTAAAACTAGCTTCAGAAAAAGTAGCTCATATTAAGACAATTTTACGCCAATGAAAACTAGGGAAACATTAATCACAAAAAGTGATCTAATAACAAAACACATTCTTAAGAAATTAGCTACAAATTACTGCAGATTGCTATGACTGGAAATTTGATCTAATTACTTTCAGACTCAATTCATTCACCATGTGCTCTGTTATTACATCTTCATGAAAATTTTACTGGCCAAATCATTCCTCTTCAAAACTTTTAAATTAAAAATATCTATTCACTTGTAAACACACATTCAACTGTTGGTAATTATTAATACAACACAACAGTGACATTTTCCCCTCCTTTGGGGAATGAGACTAGTTTGGTCATAAGAATACTAGCAAAACCAAATAAATACATAATGACATAGGCAATACAACAGAGCTATAACCTATGCCTCTGCAAATGGGGTGACAAATTTCAATCAAAAATTAAAACACAAGCCAACTGAAATAAATTTCGATGGTTGCCATTTAAAGATAAACTATTTTAAATTCAACTCAGTTGAGTCTTGGAAAATCTGACAGGAATGAAGAATCTCTTCCCAACATTTTAATAGGAAGAACAAACAGACATGATAATTTGACTGCCTTTCCATGGTCAGTATTAAAAAAACATAAAACAGATCAGCTATGATGAGATCTGCCCTTACCAAAGAATACAACTCACAAAGTGTGACAAAGCATGCCACCAGTTTCGAATTAGAGTATAATAGAGGGTAGTTCAAAACACACCTGATATGCCCCCAAAGCCACTGTCCAACATGCTGGCAAACTTTCCCAGGCTCAACACTACACTCTAAACATAGTGAAACCTAAATCAAACAAAATACAAAGGAGTTGTACGAGACAGCAATAAAAAAAAATAAAAGCATCCACTTGGGCACTCTGACCCCAAAATATCTCAGATGTGACATCAAAATGAATCTTTGCTAAAAAACAAAATATTCTAAAAAACAAACAATATCAATCAAATTTGAAACAAAGTTTTTAAAGATTATGTTCTTTTCTTAAAAGTCACCTTCTTAATGTGAAACACATGGTTCAATTTTTTTTCCTACCATCGATCCAAGACTTGAACTATATAACTATTTGTAAAGCTGTGGGCAAGTTACAACCAATGAACAATAACTATACTTTGTAGACTCCAAACTGGTCTCCTCTCAACAGTCCCTATTTCTCCAAACTGTCTGCTGTTTCTTGATAGGTTGGGGACAGGCAGGGGTAAGGGCAGCTGAGTGCAGCCAGAGCCGACTGGCCTTGTGCCACCTCTGTTAACTGAACAGGCAATAATGAAGTCATCAAAGAATAAGTTGCTAAAGCAATGCTGATAAAAGGGACAGGTAACAGCCTAGTATATTAAAAAGGCTCTTGGAATACTGTAGTCTTGGATATAAGTTTAAAAAAATCCACCCCAATTCAACACGAGAAATAAAATCATAATATGGATGTTTTTCAAAACAGGCAAAGAAGTCTCCTAAAATTCCAGTTTGCAGATGTTTACAAAATTCCTTACATTCAAGTAGTATATAAATTATGTTTGGTGTCTAAGAATCACCAACATGTGTCAGGTACTCACAAATGTCTCCAACAAGAACATATTATCTAAGATAGAATGGAACTACTTGAATATACAATGAACATACTGCAGGAGATACAGGGAAATTAGATAACAGTTTAGTGTCCTCTCATGCAACTTTCTCACACAAGTTGTTACTGCAACACTGCAATTGCTACTGAATTGAGTCCTGCCCTTGCTTGGTTCCAACGAAGGTATTAGCCCTGAATGTTTCCTTCAGACCATACACAATTAAAAATATGCAGTGTTTAGTCTTTACATTTAGGGTAAAGATTTCCCAGTATAGTTTCCCAAAGAATATGATGAGGCCCCAGTAAAGTATCATCAGCATTATTCAAGGCTGACTAAAGGTTTCCTGTTGAGTAAGGTAGCAATATACTTCCCAATTATAAATAAGTATGGCCTTCTCTCTAAAAAATGTCACCACCTGAAGTGACTAAGCAAAACACTAATCCAACCTCACAACAATCATTTGGAGTTACCACTTTTGTGGGTTGTCATGCACATCCTCTTATATACATACAAGGCAGTTAGTCAAAGTTTCTCCCTGCACTGCTCGTCTCCAATCAACTCCCTTCTTTACTCGGATCATGCATTTTGTCTGTGGTTTACCAGTAGTTTTCCATTCCTTCCTGTTATTCAAAAGCAATAACTTCAGGATACTCCCTTCCAGTTTCCTGGCATGTTCAAACCAATGCAAACTTTCCTTCTTTATCATTTCTTCTAATGCTTCAACTTCTAATGTCTTCATGATGTTTTCTATTCTGATTCTATCCTTCTCTCAGAACCTGGAAAGTTCTAATATCTCTCCTTGTCTAAGTAAAGTTTCAGAACCTCTTTTTTCTTCCTATCCAGTGTTAGGCCTGGTGGCCTGTCATGGTCTCAATCCATCTTATTGCTAGTCTTCCTACTTTTCTCCTACCTTTGGGTTAGTATTTGAGGATTTTTTCGTGGGATCTGGTAAGTTTTCATCCCTAGTACATGGTCTGTCCAAGATGTTCTGAAGTTTTGCACAATTTGGAGAACCAGTTTAACTTTTGAGTTCCTCAAGCATATCATCTGACCTTTTCCTGTACTATATTGTGTAACCAGCTGCCCTTCTCACACTTTTGTGGAGTATCTAGGCCTCTCTGCCGTACATACGGTACGTTTAGCCAGGATGTTATATATGCTGATTATTGTAGCCATTGAAGAGATGGTCGGAAGTTGCTATTTATTTTTCCTATAACTTTTGTGAAATTTGTGATTTTTTTGTAGCATATTGTTTTATAGGGTGTAGTTCAGATTGTATCCTAGGTATTTAAATGGTCTATGGGTGTATTTCCTATTGAAATTTTTTCTCTTGTGATTTTTTCCAGTGGGGGCCAAACTTTAATTTACGAAGGGAAATTTCCATATTGCACTCCTTTGTTATCTTATGAAGGTTATATACTGATCTTTACAGGTCATCTTTAGATTCTGCAAAAAGTAACTTGGTTATTAGCAAACACTAATATGTCTGATTTGGTCTGTCTATCTTGATTCTGTCATTTTGTTAGCAGTCTCTAATGATTTTGTTTATACATATGTCAAATAGAAGCGAAGATAAGCAACATACTTGTCTCACTCCTTGGTTGATGGGTGATGCATCCTTCTTTTTTTTTTTAAATCTTCATTACTTTTGTGTTTACCACACTCACCTCCAGACCAAGCTTCCACATTGTAGCTGCACATTTTCCTAGTTCTCTTTCCAGGTTCTGTTCTATCTCCTCCCATCTCATTTTAACATGAGCATATGCCATCATCTTCAATTCTTCCAGGTTTCTGTATTACTGAACTTCTGCAAAGACTTCATCGAAAACCAGTTTACAAAAAACAGGTGGCAATACACTTCCTTGCCTTATTCCCCTTTCTGAGTGTCTATTATCTATCTGAATGCAATTCCCACACTTGCAATTCTCACACTTCTCATTAATGTTCCTTATTAGTTCCATTATTTCTTTACCCATTACTCGCTTTTTTAGACTTAAGCATATGCTTTCTCTTCATACTTTATCATAGACCATTTTTATGTCTATGAAAACTATTATCATATCACTGACATATTTTCGTCTATACAGTTCTTCTTCCGTTTCCTCTTTTCCATTTCTATACTACTGTATAATTCTGAACGACCCATAGTATACCCACTGATCCTGCTGCTTTTACCATTTCCATTGTCAGGTTGTTTATTCCTGGCGATTTTGTATTTGGCACTTTTTTAATGCTATTTCTAGCTCCAGCAAGCTAAATTCTTCCATTTCCTTTCCCAGACCTGCTGTGTCACTCCCCTCATTTTCATCCTTTCAACCATTCTTCCCAGTTTTCTTTCCATTCCTTCCGACAGGTCTTTAAAGTACACCATGTTCCCACTACTTCTTCCTCTTTCCACTGCACTTCACCTGATGTGTTCAATACTTTGGTCAGAATTAGCAATGTAGTTGTAATAATACTGATACAGGATACCAGAAAATGAGACATGAATATCCTTTTCTGACATCAATATGGAAAGGGAAGATATCCATCATTCACCAGAGTTGAAGAGAAGAGTGCAGCAATGACAAAAATACTCGACAAACACGAAAAAAAAAAAACACAATATTATGGACTGGCTATTTCCTTACTCATGTAAATTTACAAGCTGAAAAATTGTGTTTTTTTTATTTCTGCTCAACTCCTCTATTCAACTTCAGTGAATGGTCTATTTTTATTTTTATTTTCATATTAATATCATGGCATTTTTTACTGATGAACTGCCATATACTTATGACTCGAGTTGAAATTTTAAGATATTAAGAAACTCCTGCCATTATTTATCCTTTCTCTTATTAAATATTGTGCAGGCCTTTATCCTAGGAATACAAAGTGTACAATATTCTAAAGCTTCAATGAACTTATTTCGGTGTACTCCATTACCTACAAAAGAAAATTTTTCAACTCCTTTATGCCTGAAGTCAAGTGCCATCTTGCAGTCATGACCATCTCTACCATTCCATTTATCACTCTTAATTATTCTACCAATATCCATCCAAGTCTCATAAGCAATATATGCCTTTACAATCCCAGAACTCTCTGACCACTATTTTTATTACCAATGGCTTTCTGCCTCATCCCATTTAGGTCATTAGAGGCAGCAAAGTAATGGATGTAAGAATTAAGCCATGGCCTTTTGAAAAAAATAAAAAGACACAACAGCTTCCGTGTGGAGTGATTTTAATAAACCATGACAAACTAAAAATCTAAATGGCTTTATTCAAACCCAATTCCTTCCCAAAGCCACACAGCAGTGTTACCACTCACTGACACGACTCAGTCCATGTCTCCAATGACTCCCAATCCAGATCCTTTATCGTATCATTTACTGACTATGTTATATGGTAATTTGCACAAAAATGTCTAGCTGTCCTCCTCTTTCACCTACCCTCCAACTCCTGTATTTGTCATCCAAAATGTGGGACCAATACTACACTACCATAGTCAAACAATGTGACCAGATCAAAGTTTTGTAATCCAATTCCCTTCTCACCCTTTCCAGTAAATTAAGGATTTTGAAAGCTCTTCCTATCAACGAGCCAATTAAACTTACTAAAAAAATGTTAAGCCAAGATATTTATACCTAGTGTCTTCAGAAAGCAATTCCTCCCCCAGCCTATAGTTGTATTTTTTTATTTTTTTTTAATCCATTTACATACTAAGTGTTACTGGCATTTTCCTTCATTCCATTTTGATTTCCCTGTCAAGATCCCCCTCCAGCAGTTCAGTCGTTTCCTATTTTAATACTATTATGTCATCTGTAAACAACCTATCTACTGATCATGAGCCATCAAACTAAAACATTCATAAGAATAATGAAAAACAGTAGTTCCAACGCAATACCTTGTGGAGAGCCTCTTTCATTTCCACCTCTTTTGATACTGCATTTCCTAACTTAACATTTTGTTTTCTACCTATTAAGAATTAATCTATTCTGAAACTCCCTTTTTGTCTGTCTCAATGGCTTTTACCTTATTTATTACAATTTTATGTTTCACTCTGTCAAATGTCTTGGTGAGATCCAGTACGACACAACTTTGCCTCCCTTATCCATTTCAATATATATATATCTTGCATGTAGCCTGCTCATAGAGATTCACATGAATGGCCTTGACAAAAGACATGCTACCATTTTTTAAAAACCAGTTTCGTTTATCACAGCCAGTTCTAATGGGGTTGCATATCATTCTCTCAATCAACCCACCTACCACATACACCAAACTAAGTAAATGATCCAGCAGAGGTGGTGCTACGCCTTTCCCATGGCTACTAACTAGCAGAAGAACCTTTTTCTTCCTTTTTTGCATCTTTTCTTAAAGGACTACCGACACATAACCTAATTACATAACATAGGCTACTATTCCCAAGTCTCGTAATAATTCCTGAAGTGTCTGACATCTTCGCTGTATTTATTCATTTTACCATAATTCTTTTCTGC
>CM061920.1:20749468-20784468 GCA_031002005.1 Vandiemenella viatica | reverse complement strand
TTAGCTCAACAAATTCACAGTAATCCTGCATAGGTTAGGTTTGTGCATTATATTTCATATTTTCTACTTTGTCTTTAAGGTTGATATAATGTGTAACATACATACAGGCAGATACTATAGGCCTACTTATTTTTATTAATTTATATTGTAGGTTGTATATATATTTAAATGTGTAGATCATGGTGTGAAAGACAGGATTATGATTGGTTTGAGTTGTGTGTTTCCGTGAGCAGTTTTTAGCTCGGGATATCTGTTTATGCACCTATTCTAGGAGTTTTTGGGATAGAAAGGCTTGTGTCAGGTTGTTTGAGTAAGGGGTAAGGATTCTTTATTGGAGCGTAAGTTGTTGTTATTTCCCAGTATTTGCAATGATAATATTTTTTGACGATTATCCTTGTTCTTCCCTCACCATTTTAGCTTTATTGCCAATTGTTGACCTTCATTTTATTTTGTAATGGTACTTGGTAACCATGTAACCTAACTACAGTGAACATTAATAATATTAATTAACAGTGCTATCATACTTTCTGGCATCCATGTGCACTAGATTAGATGTTTGGCTATTGCGGTGTTTAGGTATTAGAAAGACCAAACACATTTTTATGGCAACTAAGACCATTTTCCAAAATTTTTGGTACATTGTGATAATGATGTTTACTAATTTAATAGTAGTTTGCCTTCTTAATCATTCAAGCTGCTGAAGTATTAGCCATTAAAAATATATATAAATATTTATATTTCTGTATTATACTGCTGCCTTTACTTACACATTATGCAGTTATTTCATTGTTTACTTCATACCTAAAATGTGTGCAGACATGAGTTATGCAGTGTCACTAATTATATTTTATATTTGTTTGGTTAGTAAAATCTTTCTCCCAGTTATTTTGATAAATTAACTTTTAAGTTGTCTCTGTCTTGCCTTTCATTGATATGATCATTTGTTTCTCTCTGCCCTAAAATATAATAATTATAATCACCTATATTTTCTGCAAAAATTTTATTTATATAAAATAATGTATTTTCAATAATTTTTTCACTAAATTGGATAGCATTCTTATTATTTAAATCAGATCTATGCACTCATTATTAAATATTCTATTGTTTAGGAGGACAGCGAAACTGGATACAAGTTCTTTGTAATGGTGGTATGGCAACACAGTTGGCACTCCTTTATATTCTAGATTCAGGATGTGGAGAAAGGCCAATTAATTTCAATAGAGACTACCGATCTTCGTGGCTTTGCATCGGTGTTCTTGGTAGGTGAGATGAATTTGACAACAAAAGAAATATTTTTCTAATTTTCACTGTTTTCTTACTTATTGATTATTTTATTTAACAGGTTCACTTGCATGCTGTAATGGAGACACGTGGGCATCTGAATTGGGTTCTGTCATAGGATCTGCAGAACCAGTTCTCATTACAACAGAAAAAAGGTTCCTAGGGGTAAGCTGATTGACATTGCAGTAAAAGTATAGAAAATAAAAATGCAGTTAACTATTTGTGCATTTTTAGTATTTTTAAAGTTCATTTAAACTGAGATGTGTTAATTTATAAACAAAAATATGAGTTGTTTTGTTAAATGAAAGATAGTGTAGTGACTAATGTATAGTTACATGAAACACTATAAATTAACCGAGCTATATGTGAAATGTACAGCAGAAATCAAATCAGTTAAAGATTATCTTATTTTTAATTAGTCGGAACAATTATTAATTATTATCTGCAATTTTCAAATGAAGGATATGTAAGTGACTGTTCTGAAGCCTGTATTTCATGGGTACTTGGTAGTATTTGTTGCAGTGTTACACATCATAACATTTTGAAACAGTTGAGCACTTACTTTCTTACTTGCAACTTGTCCTGGTGTTTCTGTACTTTGCTATGATAGATGTAACCCAAAAACTAGGACCTTCAAACAGGATAGTTGCAATTGAGAACTGGTTATTTATTGATTTCAGATCCTGATACTTCCTGTGTCTGAAGTAATTAAAGTTTCTTTATATAATTTGAAACCAAGGAAGGATAGTTAAAATAGCCCGTCATTTACACATATGAAGGCAGGAGACCATGAAGTTTCTTATTTTAATGTTTGAACTGGTCCTGTCTTCATCTGGTAAGTGACAAATTATTTTCTATATCCTTCTGTTTGCTTTGCCTAACAGCCATTTCATTGTTACCATTGTCATTAACATAAAAAATAAAAAGGTAAAGTTGTAAGCAATATAAAAAAAAAACAATTACTTCTCAAATCTGAAGGCAGGAGGGCTGCAACAACACAAAAGACAAGATGTATACAACGAGCATCTGTACATCTGTGAGCGCACATTGGCATGCAGCCATAGTTAGTGTTGTAATTTACTGCAAAATATTCTTGTCATATACCACTTCACCTGTTGAAGATGGTGAAGAAAGCTATTAAAATGTTGTGCATAGCAGAACACCCTTGATATCTGTGTTGGTGTTTCTGGTTAGTCATTGAGAACAGGGTGGCCACAGACCTGGAAAACCTGGAAAATATGGAATTATCAGGGAATTTAAAGCAACCTTGAAATATCAGGGAATCCAAGTAATTTCAAAAATTATCAGGGAATTTTAATTGCAACAACCCAAAATTTGGAAATTTTTTATAATTTATGTTAATATTGAATTTTTGCATTAAATAATTCAGCTTATATATTTTTGACATAAAATAGGTAACAAATGCCACATTTACACTAGCAACTTGCATCTCGTCTTACGCCTCATCGAGATAGGATGACGAGATGTTCGTACGCGAGCGCTGACATGAACTCTCTCTGGAACTCAGCATTCGAAATTATATTTTAAAAAAAGGTGGATGACATCTAAATCAGAATTATAGTACTACATGTAAACTCAGAAGTTATATTTTTTACTGAATAAAACAGCAATTGTAGAGTAGTAAGTTTATAAAGATGTTTTTATGTTTCACTAAACAGTTTTACAATTTCAAGCAAAGTGTGAAACAGATGTTCCAAAAATATTGAATTTGTGGAGAGTCTTCGAAGTCATGGTTTTGAACTTCTTTTGAGAAAAATTGAACCTATAATATCAAAACAAAAGATACCAATGCCAGCAAAAAGGTGAATAGCGATAATTATACGGCTTTATAACTTTTTTGTATTAATGATATAAGGCGAATTAAAGCAGGAAGAAAATAATACGTAAGATCATGTAAATACTAACCAGAGGTCTAAATAGGTAGGATTTATAAAGTTTTGTGTCATTCAGAGCTCTTTCAAATGCTGAATTTATGCGATAGTACAAACATCGTGCTCGTGCCTTTGACTCGCACCAAATAAACTGCTGCCAAGGCGAGCAACCACGCAAGGTGAGCCTACACGATTGCATGGTTTATACAAACTCGTGTTCATGCTATCTCAAACTCGTGCTCATGCTATCTTGCGTAGACTCGCGGAAACTTACGCGCAAGTGTTAACTTGGCAACAGAAGAAATTGAAGATGGAACAATAACTGAACCAGAAGATTTGGAAAGAAAAGTGTAGCAAATGATGAAAGGCATAAAAAAGCTAAGCTTTTGACTGAGTCAAGTTACTGATGAACAATTTAAAAATCTTCAATTATTTTATCTACCAAATATTGAAAGATTACTAAATTGTTCTAGTTCATATTAGTTGTGCTACTCATTTTTAATTATGCTTCATAAGATTACTAAATTAGTTATAAAATTTTCAAATAAACATTCTTAAACATGTTTCTTTTTCTAATTTTTTGAGTTTTATACCAGATTTAATTATTTACAATCAAAGTCTAATTAAAACTTTAAATATCTTAATCATGCAAATAAACTTTATAAATCAGGGAAAAATATGGCAAATTTTTCTCGAAAACCTGGAAATATCAGGGAATTTTTAAATTATTACCTTGTGGCCACCCTGGAGAACAAATGTAAAACCAGAGGTATTTAATTTCAGCTTGTGCCCTTACTGGTCAAGTTACCATTAATAATAATATTTTTTTAAAAATATCGAAATGAAACACAAACTACTCAAAATGTATACAAAATACACAGAATATTCATCTCAATTCACACAACTATTCTTCAATATAATCGTTTATGAAGAAAGTGAAAATTAATTATGTATTTTGAAAATAAAAGTGGAGAGCATAGGTCTGAGCAGTTCTGTACTGCTTGAAAAGAGATAAAATCATCATTCAACGAAAGCCAGAGTTTTGTATCTGCCCTGATGGACCACGAGACACCGGCACATGTGTGTTGGCATCATGTGTGTAATTATGAGAATGGAAGGGCTTGTGCCCTACCCATGATAGAGCTGTATTTGTTAGATAAGGATCATGTACTCTATTGGCAGAATTTTGTGCTGTCATCCATCTGTGAAACATGTAACTATGTTATAAGAGTATTTTTATTTGTGAAATGTGTGGGTTAAGAGGTAGAGACTGGGGACCATGCCAACATTTGCCTTGATCTTTGCAAAAGATGATCTAAGAAACACAGTTAGGATGGTTGGAACACAGGGATCAGGACTCGATCATGGTACTGTTGTACCTCCATGATCCACTGTGGTAACGCATTAACGCACACAGCCACACTGGGAAGCTAGTGTGATATTTTAATTCACATTTTTTTCCCATCATATAGCGTAATAAAGCAGTAGGTGTCGTACATTGAAAATTATGAGATTTTTAGGTTATTTATTCTGAAACAACTTGCATTTAGAAAGAACACTTTGTGAAACTCTTTTTTCCTGCAATGCGTAGAAAGTTATGCGTTATGTTAAATGTTGATATTTTCTTGAATTTTCAGAAATCATTCATTTATTGAGAGTTGCTTTTTAACTAAGATTTGAACATATAAAATATTGCAGAAGATTTTTTAATGAATACATGATTTTCTAAAAAGCTGGTTGTACTAATGTAGATGTTAAATCAGGCATTCTGCAAGGAAGTGTAAAAGAACAATTTCTTTTTTTAAATTACACAAACAATTTGGAGACAATGTTAATAGCAGTTTAAGATTTTTACTGATGATGGTGTTATCACCAGTGCAGTAGAGACTTCTGCAGATTGTTTAGGAGTTGAAAATAAATATGCTAGTAATAAACTGTAGGCCTTTGGTGGCTACAATAGCTCTAGCAGTCTGCTACAATTAGAGTGTGATTCCATGGTAGATGAGAAATTTCTGGTCACTGGCTGTCTTCAACATAATAAGAGTCTACAACAACAGTGGTCAGATTCTGGACTTTTGTTTCAGTGACCTCAACATTGTTGTTGATAAAACAACTTCAGTTGTTGATGAAGATAAATATCGCCCAACACTGTCTGTTCATTTTAAATTCTGCTCTAATGTGAAACAAAATTATACTCGTTCATAAGCATTTAAAAGTGCTTGCAATGCGGCCTTTATTAATTGTTTCCTAAGGATAAATTCAATTGATCTGTATAAAATAAATAATATTGATGAGAAGATAAATTGGTTCTATGATATTTTACATAAAGGAATAGCCGAGTTTGTCCCATTAAATAAATAAAAAAGAGAATAGAGCTCATCAATGCTGGTTCTTCAATTAACTTGTGTGTGTGTGTGTGTGTGTGTGTAACTGAGCAAAAGAAAATTGCACATAGTAATTGAAAAATAAAACATGTAGTAATTACATAATTTTTTAGTAAACTAAGGTCTTTGCTATGTCCTTACGGCGGCCGAACGTCACACGGCAGAAAGGCGGTCCACAGGAGACGGTCATGAACAACCCGAACAAGTCCCAGGAGCAGGCCGAAACGTAATCCCAAAAACGCGCACTGGCAGAGTCTGGCGTGAGGTTCATAGAGTCCGAAGAGAGTACCAAAACGTAGCCAAGAACGAGCACTGTCAGAGTCCGACGTGATTCACAGTAAGAGAGAGTACCAAAAGCACAGTGAACACTGAACTCAGGAGTGGAGCTGCGCGGGCTTTATTTATATGTGCGGCGGGTTGGCTCCGGTTGGCCGCGGCGGAAAACTATGATGTGGTGGCGCTGGTTGGCCCGATGCCAACGCCGTCTATATGAGGTCGACATCCATGCCCTCTATCGGGCATGCGGCGATGTCGGGACGGGATACCAGAGTCTTAGTGTAAAAATTTAAGTACAGTAGAACTTCAATTACCTGAACTCCGACTATCTGAATTGCTGAATATCCGAATCGCTTTTTTAAGACGTGCGTGGAATAATAAGTTGAAAGGCATACCAACTGAAGAAGAGAAGAAAAAGGAAAAAGTAGCTCAAGAAAAATAAAGGGAAGAGACAGGAGGAGATGGGGATGACGTGTCACTTGAGGAATTCAGAAACATTCTTCTGAAAATTCCTGGATGTTCAGAAGTTATTGCTGAAGATATAGGAGAGTGGGTGGTGTGTGATTCGTCAGACCCTGGGTATGAAAATGTAAATGATGATGAACTTATTGAAAGTGTGCCAGAAGAAAATGTAGAGGAAGATGATAACCTTAATGTCGAAGTTGAAGCAGACACGGGACCATCAGCTAGTCAAGCATTTGACGGCCTTGAAACTGTGTTGAAATGGATGGAGGATCAGCACATGCAACTTCTCACTGTTGAGTGGATGAATACAGTCAAACAGCTTACTCTGACCGAGATGTTCAGCAAGTAGTGACTTTTATTTGGGTTGCGGTACGTACATACCGTACTGATGTACAGCACTTGTAAGCACGCTTACCATGTAAAAGTGCCGTCTTTTCATTTAATTAATTAAAACCTCTTTTTCTCCAATTTTCAACATGCATTCAGTAATTAATTAAAATCCAACTATCCAAATTTTTTATTATCCGAATGGGGTCCGGTCTCAATTGATTTGGATAATTGGAGTTATCTGTACATTCTATTATCAAAACCATTTAGATAAGGTTTAAAATGGATTGGAGTGAAAATCTGGAGCTTTATAAAGAATAAATGGCATTGTGACGTCGATATTCTATCTACCATGGCCTAGGATGATGCATATTCAATTAATTGCAATGAGGTCAGTAATGTGTTTGCCCCATTTTTTAAAATTATTTATGAAACTCCATTTGATAGACTACCTGATATCACTGGTGGTCTTTTTAAGAGATTAGCACACATAATGAAACTCTGGACACATATGTATCTGAGTTTGAAGTCCTTTTTGATGATGTTTATTGTCATTTGTCCACACTAAATGTTATTAAACATGCTGGATGTGACAGAATGCCAAATGTTTTTCTAAGAAACTGTGCAGTGCCCCTATGTAAGTCTATCACACATATCATTAACAAATCCTTGGGAATTTGTAATTTTCCTGAATCATGGAAATTGTCCTACATAAGCTCCATCCTTAAATCTGGAGATAAGTCAAATGTTTCTAACTATAGCCCAGTTATTGCTAGCAAAACTTTTGGAGTAAATAATCATACCACAATTATTGACATTCATTTTCTAGAATATTATAGTTACCATATGACATAATTTCTTTTGCATTAGATTTGCAAGTATCAATCTGTATGGGTATGTCAACAACATACTAAATTCACTGAGCAGATGTAAAGAGGTACATACACTCTACACAGACTTCAGCAAGACCTTTGACATCACAGACTATCAAGTCCTGCTACAAAAACTGTATTCAAAGCATTGGAATTGTTGTGCTCATACCTCTCTAATAGGTGTCTGTGGGTACGAGTTATTGATCACCTATTGAATGAATTTGATGTCACTTCTGGTGCCCCACAGGGTTCGCATCAAGGTCCAGTCATTTTCTGTATCTTTATTAATGATATTTGTGACAACATAATGTATGAATATCAACTATATGAGATAAGATGGAGATTCATAGAGAAATTAGTAATGAACAAGACCTATATATCCTCCAACATGATATCTACAAACTTGAGAACTGGTGTCTGAAGAACAAGTTTATATTAAACAAAAAAATGTGTTATGATCTCATTCTTGCGATCCCACAACCGACTGCCCACAATTTACCTGCTTGAAGATCAAATTGTCCATACAGTTGAAACATTAAAAGACCTTTGTGTTACTATTGATGACAAATAACTTTATATGAACATATTAATTACATTATGCTTTGTGCCTATCAAAACCTAGATTTTATATTTAGAGCAAGCAAGGAGTTAGGAATACTAAAACATTGATATTTCTTGTCTCATCACTTGTCAAGCCCATACTTTAGTATGGTTCAGTAAACGAAGACCAGTCAACAGACCCATACTAAAGTATGGGTCTTCGTTTACTGAAATTAACATCAATCATATTTTAAAAAAATTGAAAATGGTTATGCCATTATAAGTGCCATGAGGATGTAATCAGTTTCAATGATATTTATCAGCAACACAAGCTCAGTAGCCTAATTACTAAAAGACAAGTGGCCAATCTGACTTTCTGTTTCAAAGTAGTCAACAGGCTAAGAACTAAAAGACTACTCTTGGTTGTAAGCTGAAATAAAAACTGATGTGTACCACATACCTAGAAACAGAATAGCCAGGTTGGTGAACCAGTACAATGGAGATATAAACTTTTCTGGAGAATCTCTGCCATCATTCTCAGTGAATGTTAAAAATAATACCTCATGGCATTTCTTCCAACTCCATTTTTTGCTGTCAGTGTAGCATTTATTAACTTTTTTTTTTTAATAATACATCAATCATTATCTCTCTCTGTCAACCAAAACTACCATGAAGATTGCATTTGTAGTTGTCAGTCACAACAAGCTTTATGAAATGTTGGTAGCCTATGATATTCAATTTTGATGGAAGAATTTTTTCTTTTAGTTGATCATTTGAATTTAAACAAGAGTAAAAGTGAAATGTATATAAAATATTCTCGGGCCTCTCACCAGGGAAGAACATAAATTTGAAGCAAGTTTCGAAATCATACACCAATTTCTCCTTCTGTCAAAGTGTCGAGCTTCCAGTGAGTTTGTTCTTAAACTGCACTGGACAATGGATGCCAGTGATGTCATGGTCACATGCACCGATCACGTGTTGATGTATTGGTGATGAGGTTGAAAGCCTGGGAAGGGTGAGTTGGGTAATGGGGTGGGGGGCATGGTGGAGGGGGGTCAACTAAAGATCAGAATATATTCTATGTTTCTGTCTCCTCAACTAAGCATGACTTGGAACCCTGTTATCTGTCATTGAAGGAGGCAGAGACACGGGCATCAAGATAGTTACTGAATATATTCTGAGCTCCAGCTGACCCCTTACACCTTGTGTACCACCACCTCGCCTTCCGCCCCACTGCCACACCATGTTTCCTATCTTATCACCACTGCACCGACAGGCGCTTGACACATGTGACCCATAACATCACTGGCAGCCATTGCCTGGCATAGTCTATATGTACGCACAAGTAGGAGAGTGATTTAAAGACATCACTTCAAATTGATGCACTCCCCTGGTCAAAGGCCCAAGAACATTTTATGTGTATTTATCGAAGCCTGAAGGAAGTTGTATGGTAGTTACATTACCAATTTTTGTTAAATATATTAATAGTGTAATCTCATTTGGCAGGTACAAATGGTGGTGTCACCTTTATTGGGATTCTTGTCAGTCTTGTGGGAGGACTTTTTATTGGAATCGCATTCTATGGAACAGTTTTATATACTGTTGACTCCATTATCTTGGAGACAAGTCCTCCTCAATGGCCTATAATTTCTGCAGGAGCATTTGCTGGTCTCATTGGAAGTCTCGTGGACTCAATTCTTGGAGCAACATTGCAGTATTCGGGTATGGTGTAAATATTCATATGATCATGGGAGAAACTGTATAGTGTTTGAAATTTTTGTCTTAAAATGTTCATTGTACTATAATTATGTTTTGTGAAATGTTTCTTGAAGAATAGATTTGTAACATTCAGATGATATTTCACTGTAAAGTAATGGGCTAGCCAACAGGATTATTTTTAAAAGTTCTGATATACTTACATTACTCTCAAGACTACCTATTAATCTTCTTTCACCAGGAATTGATGAACGAACTGGAGTGGTGGTAGAACGTGCGGCACCAGGAGTGCGCCACATCAGCGGCATTCAGTTACTTGACAATCATAGTGTAAATCTCATATCTAGTATCATAATGGGACTAATTACACCACCTTTGGCAAATTGCATGTGGGTGTGACAAATTGTGTATCCTAAAAACTGTAGTCCTTCAATACTGTGTGAAACTTCTGCATGAAAAGACAAATATTGAGACTGTGAAATATATATACATACTCGTTAATAAAAATAAGCACAATGGTTCCCACCATGACACATTTTAAAAAATAATTTTGTACAGATTTTCAACGAACATTTCTTGAGTGAAATGTATTTTTAATGATTGTATTTCTTTAATGTAATTTGAATAATTAAGATTTGTATTATTCACGGAGTAACTCTTTACTACTAAATATTGTAACTAAAATGTTAGACAAGTCGGAATATTTTCTGTATTCAGTTACTGATACACAGTGAGACAAAAGGTACTACACATTGTGATGGTGACAACATTCACATATGTGTTAACAGTTCACTGATGAAATGGTACAGAGGTTTCTGCAATTTTCAACTTTAAATTGTTTTTGGTAAATTATTCATCAATTCTCTTGGTAACATATTCCAGTCCCTGACCCACTTACCTACAAAAGAAAATCTTCCCAAAGCCTTGTGTCTGAAATTGAGTGCCAGCTTGTAGTCATGGTTATCATTTCAGTTCTATGCATTAATTTTCATTCTCACACCAATATACATCTTGTACACTCCCATGACTCTTTGCACTCCTCCTGTCTTCCAGTGAATCCCATTGCAGCTCTTTTACCATTTCGGTCACTAATTGTGTTCTGCAGTAATTTTCAGAGACCCCCTCCAATTCCTGTATTTGATATCCAAAATGTGGGCCCCGTACTATACCACCATACTCAAGCAATGGTCTGACCAAAGTTTTTGTAACCCATTTCCTTCACTTCTCTCGTACATTCTCTCGTCACTCCAACAGGTGAAGGATTTTGAAACCTTTTCCTACTAACGGTCCAAAGTGTGCTGAACAGTTGAGGTTGTTATCAAATGTTTAAATTTCAAGTTTTTGACTTGCAATTCATTTCCCACCTTGTAATTATAATCAACCTTAAGTTTTTTATCTGTGTATCTAATAAGCTGACTCTTCTTTGTATTTATCTTCATCCCATGTTTACCAACCCATCTCAATATCCTGTCCAGAACATCCTACATCTGTTCACAGTCCCCTACCGTTTTGATCCTTTCAAATAGCATTATGTCATCTGCAAACAACCTAGCTTCTGATAGTTAACCATCAACACAATTATTTATTAGAGTACTAAATAGCAATAATCCCAATACACTACCTTGTGGCACTCCCATTTTTACTTCCTCTTCTTTTGAGACTGCATTTCCTACCCTAACTTTTTTGCTTTCTGCCTTTTAAAAATTCTTCTATCCAGCAAATTACTCCCTCATCAATAGTTTTTACCTTGTTTACCATCATTTTATGGCTCACTCTCTCAAAGCCCAATCTATTTGGCCTCCCTTGTACATTTCATCTGAATTATCTTGCATATATCCCACCAACTGAGATTCGCATGAATATCCTTGCCTAAAGCCATGTTGCCTTATCCGAAAACCACTTAAGCTCCTCACACATATTTCTGACGTGATTGTATAACAATAGCTCCATTAATTTACTTATCACTGATTTCAAACTGATTGGCTTATAATTTTCGACTCAATTTTTTTCTTACCCCTCCTTTATGTACCGGCAATACTATTGGACATTTCCAGTCCTATGATAGGCAGCAACTATCCAGACTCAATTTAAATAATATTTCAAGATAATGTATGGTGGGACATCCTGATATTTTTAAGACAACTGTAGTAATATTATTCTCCTTTATGTTTTTTTCAGCTTTCTTATTTCCTTTATGATATCCTCAGCATGAATTTCAAATTTTTTGGTTTGATTATTTCTAATTGTGTTCACTCATTACTGATCTATTTTCCCTAATGGTCACAGTAAACCAGTTACTTAAAATCTTTGCCTTTTTCTAAACCATAGTAACTTTTTCTCCATCCTTATCTACAAGCATCCCAATACCCTCCCTTTCCCCTCAGTTTTCTAACATAACTATATAAATTTCTAGATGCTTCAGTCAGTGGTCCCCCTGCACTAACAATACTCGTCATAAACCCAACTTTAGCCACCTTCTTTACTGTTATTAATTCCAGGTTTATTTGTTTCAAATATTCCCTACTACACTGCTGTCTGTTAACTTTGTTATCTTCTTGTTTTACCAACCTCTTTAACCTCCTCACCTCCCTATTGTAGTACATAGATTTTCGATTCCTCCTTATTTTCTAATTTTGGAATAAATATTTCTTCACCCTTCCTTATTATCCCCTTGAACTCTTCCCTCCTTGACTCTATTGTAATTTTGCCATCCCTTGATTTGCTGGAACTTTCCCTGAAATATCTCTCCAAGTTCGAAATCTGTGCCTTTTTATAACTGTACCTGTTTCACCTTTCAATTAAGAAGACAAAGAAATATTTCTGAATAAAAATGAATTTAGGAAAGAACATAATAACCAGTTGCTAATTTGTGGTTTGGGTTTCTGATATCCATAATTACAAATGTTTTGTTTGTATATTAAATTTATTTCAAAAAGAGTAATTTCAAAGTTAATTACTAATGGCACAGATGCCAAAATTGTAAGATTTGTATTTTATGTATGTCTGTATGAACATCACTTAAAAACTAATTGATGGATTTTAATGAAATGGCAATTCATGCACAAGGGAGTGAAAATTTTTTATTTTGTTGGTAAGGAAGACAGGATTGGAATAAATTACCAGGCAGTGATGAATTATTTAACAAAAATACTGAAGGAATTACAATTTGTAATTAACAGAAAAGGGGGGGGGGAGCAAAAGAAAAAAAAGAAAGAAAGAAAAGTGGGTGTGTAGCGAAATTGCCACTAGAACATGCACTAATTAACTTATGTCACTGTTGTAGCATAAGATGCTATCCAGATGTGTTACATTCGATTTACTCTGTAAATTTTTGTGTATGCAGGGTACAAAAGTTAATGGACAAATTTAACTACATACAGTGGCAGCTTATGACACGAGTTAAAATATAGGATATATTCTATCCAGATTAGGAATATATACTTATGTTTGTGAACATTAAAACACCTAGAACTGGGATGGCCAACCCAAATGATCTTGTGGGCCACTTTGGAAATGCGTCATAACTCCACGGACTGTATAGAAAATTATATATTGTATATTATATTAGATGTTCCAAGATGCACGCGCATAATGAGTTCACAGAATATAACATAACTATTTTGCAAACTGATAACTGTAAACTCATAAATAAAACTGGCAATATCTGTCATATATTCACAAGAAGACTATTTTAAAATCAAAGTAAATTTTTTCTCATAATTTTGACAGTTAATTTGGGAATATATGGATGCACAAATAATGTATTTTTTTAAATATATTATTCACTACTTTGGCAATTATAAACTAAATATATTTTGTAAAAGAGTGATGAATCACGTGGGCCAGAAAAATGTTCAAGGCAGGCCGTGGTTTGGCCACCCGTGGCCTAGAAGGAGATTACACCGAAATTTATTCCAGATTTGGGCCATGACAATACACAAACAATTAAAATTACAGAATTTTACAATTCACTTTGACCATGAGAATTCAGTACAGTGTAAGGCTGCCACATGTGGCAATCAGTCTCTCTAGACTTCATACTATGGAATAAAAGAGAGCCTGGATATACTGCTGGGAAATGCACTGCCATGCGGTTTGCGGGCACCAGAACAAAAACCAACAAACTGTTGACCAACCGTATACCAGACATGTTCGGTTAACCTGTAAGGTAGGGAAGCAGTGGTAACTGTCATTTTTCGAAGAAGGCTTGCACATTCCTCACCTCATATGGTCCTGCTGAAATGTGGCATGTGGTGCAACCTGAAGGAACAGTGTATATTTAGACTGCCTTTAATACATATGAAGGTGAGATCGCATGCTACAGCGAATGGCTCCCCAGAGCCTATGCTGCTCATCATTGCAGTATGCCTGATTGTGTTCACCATAGTAGCATCTAATTTGTATGCATCCATCACTATCAGACAAGTTGAATGAAAACACTAAATTTTTCCACTGAGCATGTGAGTGATGGCTTTCATGTGCCCATTGTAGTCCTAGATGCTGGTGGTTTATGGTCAATGGAAGCTAATCCAATGGCATGCACATCACCAGTCCAGGTCTCCACTGAGCGTCCAACTGTTGATGCAAACATGTCCTCACACGTAGCAGTGCTCCAGTGTCAAGTTAGTTATTCATCGTAAGATTAACAAAATATACAACAGGTGTGAACAAATGTGCACATCACAAGCTGATACAATATTATATCTCTAGATCTAGTGTTTTGAGCCATTCAGTTGCACTGATCAATGTGTTGTACATGTACACTATCATTCCTTCATAGGCTCGAAGAGGAAATGATGTGATGAGTTGACTGAAAAGTGGCTCCGCAGTCACAATTCACAGAACTGACGCAGCCCCATTTCTGTAATAAGTAATCCCATCTGCCTTTTCATGTTCGAATCCTATTGATGATTCTTCATTGATGTCTGGGGGAATCAAATCCTGGTAACTGCACTGAAGGGTCCGCTACTAGATGTCTATTGGCTTCAAATAATTGCTCACACTGAAATTATTTATTTTGTGTCAGAAACATATTGTTACACAGTTATAAAGATCATAGGGCACTAGACCAAAAATTGGCCACTTCCAGTGCATTTTCTGAGACCTCAAGTAGATCAACTTACGAGCACTGGAGCATGTGCTAAACAGTTTGATCTTCTGCGTAGTCGCACTTGATGTCATGGATCTTCACATTGTCCCATCTTGCTAGGTTGACTTTGGATCCGTACATTCCTGATTTTAACCTATTCAGAGACATCAATATCATCCATCCCTCGTCATAGCCAGGTGGTATAGATTGAGGCAATATTCCCCAGCCAGGGAGGAGGGGAGCCTAAGCTTCTCTCAGTTGGAACCTGGCTTTCTCAATTGTAGTAACAAGTTTGTGTGATGTTCTCAGGAAACTTTTCCGGGACTTTGGTCTTTGTCTGCGTGACATATGCCCATGAGGGTTAGTTCTTTCATGATCCACTTTCCTTCTCTCCTTGTTCGGTGCTATTTCTCTTCCAACAGAAGATGGTGCTATTCCTGCGAGGTGGTGGAGCCATTGTACTGCAGTGGATTTTAAACAGCCTGTTATGATTCTGCAGGTGTCATTAAATGCAATGCCATTCTGTTTGGCATGATTTTAGTTGCACCATACAGGATAGGCATACTCCAAAACCCAATAACACAGTGTCAAGGCAGACGTGTGGATGATTTCATGTTGGCTACCCCACTGTGATCCAGTCATTATTCTTAGGAGATTGTTCCTAGTGTAAACTTTCAGTTTGGAATTCCTGTGATGTTTCTGAATGTAAGAGATCTGTCAAGGGTCATTCCTAGATATTTTCGAGTGTCGCACTGTTCTGTTCAACCCCCATCCATGTTACTTTTAACCTATGAGAGGTTTGTTTATTCATCAAATGAATAGCACATTGTCAGGTGGTAAAGTTAATGGAAGGGGGGATTAACACTTTAACCTGAACTGTGAACAGCTAATTTCATGACCATGTGTAGCCTTCTGGAACCTAAAATATTTAAGAAATCGGCCGCCACGCATTCGTATTAAACCCCAAACGCGAACGGTAATTGAAATAAAGTCACTTGACACAGTTTCAGAGTAACACAATACTTATATTCTTGATAAAGTTCACTTGTTCATTGTCAGTACCAGATCCATCGAACAACAGTTTCATTGAAGATTACAGGTTAATCACATTCATACAAGAAGACAAAAACTCACAAAGTCCCCCTAACATTAGTGAGTACTACGGCATGTTGGAATTTGCCGAAACCGCTCGGAGCAATTCGCCCCGCTGACTAGTGTGAAGTTACTCAATCACTTTCCAGCAAAAGAATAAGACTACATATTAGCACAAAGTTACTTCTTGGAAAATCTAGCAGAGAGTGAGACAAATCATGGTGGCTGCATGGCCTTTTATATGCTTGTCCAGGCCTATGACGTCAGTAATTTTTTCTTTAATTAATATCTTCCAATGTACGAAATAGTTTAACTTGCAATTTTTACAAGGGCTTCTTATCATAATGTTCTATCTATTTTAATTTAATTTAACATTCAAAAGTACTTCTATAAGCTTAAAATTGAAGTCTATCACGTGGCAAACTTGACGGACTTTCTCAAACTCCAACAACAATTAACGACAATCTATCTTTAATAACTTAATTACCAGACAAATTAAACTTTTTACCGAAACCATTATATATTCGTAATCATCTGAATTTAGGCTATCTACTGATATAAATTTCTCAACTGTATTCATTTTAGTTAAAAAGATCATTTCCCGATATAATGATTCTAATGACGAGTTTTCACTGCGGAAATGAATACAGGAAAATTCGTTCAAGTTGACAATCACTCTTCTCAAAATATCTAAGTCAAACACAAACTACTTCAAAATCGGTTTATAAACTGTTATTGCTGGGGATGACTAGTGGGAGTGCTTTTGATGAATTAAAGGGTACCTTACATTGTGTCTTTGTAGGATTTGGTTTAAGCTGGTTTGTGTTACAATATCTTGACAAACCTTCAAGAGCATTAGTGAGGGTGCTCTTGACTGATTCAGTCTTTACTCTGTGAGGCCAGAGCAAGATCATGAGCATAGTAGGAACACCTGCTGTCAGGGGATATTGGCTGATCATTCATATATATGTTAAACAGTACTGGGCCTAACACACTTCCTTGGGGTAGACAATTCTTCTATAACCTCCAATGGCTATGCTGTCCTTGGAAGTCAACAAAGATTCTGCAGAAAAGTAGCAATGAACTTACTAAGACTGAAATTCCTGGTCAGGTTGTAGAACTTGACTAGTAGTAGCTGATAACTGACGGTGTCATACGCTGCAGAAAAATCAACAAATACCACTCTTGTCACCTTAAGCGTTTTGAGTCCATTTTCTATAAACTGCATAAGATTTAGCAGTTGTCCTGTGCAGCAACAGAAACATTACTGCTACCATTGATTAATTCACAGCTTGTTGATGTTAAAAGGGGATGTTGTAAGGTTGATTGCTGTACGCCTTGGCAGTTTCCTTGATTTCAAGTGTTGGTGTTTTGCTTGATGTTGTCTGGGATGTTTTTCCAGGTGTTTAGGAGAACTTCTGATGTTCTTAGTGCTGGAGAAGATTTGTTACAGAGAACTGGAAATCAGGCTATTTTTAATCCGAATGTATCCCACAATTATCTATATTGCCCGATTGAGTTGCATGTTCACGTTTTTCGGGTAGTCACTACTTATCCAGGTCAGGCTTTTGGAGAATATTATTCTTCATTTTGACTTTAGCAGCCACATTTGAGAGGTGATGCTTGAAAGTCAAAGTTCTGTGCAGTGTTTCACCCAGGTATTTTGGTGTGCTGCAATATGGTAAGAGTCAGCCTTTGAATTTAACTTCTAGTTTATAGAGCGAGAATAAATAAAATGTTTTCTGAGGATTTAGATGGAGGCACCATTTCTTGAAATACACATAAAAGTCAACTCTGTAGACGAAGCTGCTCTGTTGGTTATGGCGATGCAAACAAGATAGCAGTCATCCCATGCTGTGGTTATGTTATTTGGTCAAGTACTCGTTTGTTGTGTGTACAACCCTGCTCTATCCGGTTGTTTCACATACTCTTCGCTGTTGTAGCAGTGTGTCTTGTACGAGCCACATTGTCGTAGTAGGATAAACCTGATTACCAGAAACCAATTCTGCCATATGAATTTGCCACATGCTGATATCGAGCCCTTTGGTGACAGCAAGGCACTAACAGCACTTTTTTTTCACGTTTCCACTTCATATGATGGCCCTCCATTGATGAGTACGGCTTAATACCGACTTGTCTGATCACACAAAAAGAGGTTGCTGCTAATCGTATGTGGCCAACATCTCCATGTAATCTCAATCCCTTATTATGGTTCCACTATTTGAACACATACTCCGATTTTTGAGCGATTCAGACCATGCCTTCTGGGTGTTGCAATATTTTAAATTTCTTTATTAATTTTTTAAAGATGAATACAAATTATAGTATCTTGGAATGTAAACTTAATCATATTAGTAGATGAGAAGCATGGTGATGGAATCAGATGTGCAGACACCACTGTGAACTAGTGACTTGATCACCACAGCTATTAAGTCTGGTAATTGATTAATGATCAGGAAATCTGCTTCTTTTGTGGACGTGATTAAAATCATGTGCTTAATACCTGACAATATAATGAGCGTAGCAATAAAATCATTGTTTATTTAAGTGCCTTTAAGAGAGACAACTGAACTCTATAAAATGTTCTTGGGCCTTCCACCAAGGGTGTGCATAAGTTTGAAATGTGATTTTGAAGTCACCCTCCGACTTGACATTCCAGAAATTACACACAAGGGTGACGCTCTGCTGCAGTCAGGGGCCCAAGAACATTTTATACAATTGATACACTGGAAAAGCCTCTGTTCATTTACCATTAGTGAACATTTTGAATAAGAAATAGTAGAATTATTCAGACACTCATATCCACATTTTGTGTACCAGTGTAAATACTACGAGCAAATGGGTGGAGTAATTCTGGGTTTGTTATGATCTCCATCAGTTCCTCCTTTTTATATAGACCCTTTTGAACATGTCCCTCTTGACATTGCTACTGTAAAACTTAATTGTTTTGACATGATCCTTATGTGACCTCTTGGGAGGCTCACTTTATGTGGCTTTCTGAAACACTTGAATAAGATTCACCCTAATAAGTTTACAGTTGAAATGAAGAGAGATGTAATACCCCTTTCTATATGTGGTGGTGCAACAGAAAACAAATTGGAGATTGTGGCTTTACTGATACCTCAATGCTGTGAGCTTCTACCATCTTGCTCAAAAGTGCAGCGTGCTAAGTACTTTTGATACAGGTAGTCGTCTCAGTTGCTGAAAATCTACAGGAAAAGCTGCAAAATCTGAAATCCAGTCATGACAGTGATTATGTCATGGTAGATACCCACCAAGCAGTTAGTGGGGGCAAAATCTCAGATAATATTGATCAGCACAAATCACTTACCTACTTATCATTCTCTGGGGCACTAACACCCAAAAAAAAAGGTAGACTTCTCAACAAACAGAATGTAATAACTGCCCAATTTTGTGTTGTGGTTGAACAATTGATCATATATACAATCTCGAAAGAATGATCTGATGCTTAAAGCACCTTGCATGTACAAAAATCCATGTAAATGCAGTACCAATTACATAGGACAAACATAAAGAACATTATTTTTTTTAAATCTGTTTTACGTCTCTCTAACAGCGAGGTCTTTAGAAGCGGGGAAGGATTGGGGGGCAAGGAATAGGAAGGAATTTGGCCATGGCCTTTTGAAGGAAGCATCCCGGCATTTGCCTGGAGTGATTTGGAAAACCATGGAAAACCAAAATCTGGATGCCCGGACGGGGATTCGAACCACCGTCCTCCCGAATGCGAGGCCAGAACGGTAGCCGTTACACCACCATGCTCGGTCATAAAGAACAATTGACGAATGGCCTAAGGAACACATTAAATAGTTTAATCTCAGACAGAAGAATATGCAATAGCTGAGTAGCCCATTGACAATGGGCATTCTAATAGAGCTCTAGTATGTGCGGTGCAGGGTTTGAGTCCCGCAGATGACACCAGAGTTCGTTGAGTGGCCAAGTGGTTATTGATTGATTGTCTGTCTGGTCTGATGTTAACTAACCTGCCCGATATCGACTTCTTCGTTTTCCTTGATGCTTCTTCTTCATCATGATGAGGATCTTCTGTTGCTGATACCAGATAATCTTTAAATAATGCAGAATTATTAAACTACTTATGTCAAACAAAGTCTCTTGAATATATCTATTGAAACATGGGCTACATCGATTCTTTGTGACCCGAGTGTTATTGGTATGATATGGATTCTTATGCTTTGCGAAATTAGAATAGTTGCTACTAGTAAAGTTCTGGATTATTACAGTATCCTCAGTATACTCCAATTCACGAACATCAAATACAGAATTACAACTCCTGTCCCAACCAATTTGTTAGATATTTCACCTGCTATCTTGAATTTAGAGGAGAAAGGTGAAATAAGGTTTAACGTGATACAATTGGTTGCGCGTTTAATTTATGTGGGAACAAACAAAGGAGATAGCGTACAAATCTCTTGTGCGTCCACATTTGGACTATTGTTGTGCCATTTGGGATCCGTTTCGTAAGGGGTTGATCGAAAGTATAGAGAAAGTACACAGAAGAGCCGCTCGATTCGTGACCGCTTGCTACAGTCCTTATGAAAGCATCACAGAACTGATTAGTAGACTAGGTTGGGAGTCTCTGGTAGATAGACGACACACGTTTCGTTTAAACTTATTGGTAAACATGCGTACTCTCACTTTCACTTTTGAGTATAGTGAAATACTTCTTCCACCAACCTATTTGAGTCGGAAGGACAGGAAAGATAAAATTAGAGAAATAAGGCGCCGGACTGATTCTTATATGAATTCTTTTTTCCCTCGTACCATTAGGGATTGGAATGTACAGCAAAGAGATTAGCTTTGGTGCTGAGCACCCTCTGCCACCCACAATTTTGTGAATTGCAGAGTATATATGTAGATGTAGATAGATACTCAAGTGCCAGGTACGGGTTTGATGAACCCCTGGTGCCCGAGCTGGAAACCTGTGAGCTCCGCAAGTTTCCCACACCATAAACTCCTACCATTCTTCAATGACCACTGCAGGGCATGACGGAAGAACGTATTGTGTCTAGGAGAATGGGGATCTTGGCCTCATCACCTGGATTGCGAGAATGGAACAAACCTCTAAAAAAAAAAAAAAAAAAACACTCAATCTCAAGGTTAGACATATGCCGAGGAGGTGAATGGGTGAGGGAGACAATCACTTGTGACATCAGGGGCATCTGTTGTATTAGCCTGCTGGGAACGCAATGGAGGTAAATACCACTGGACCTTTCCTCCTTACTCATGGGGCAAAAATTCAAGATAACAATAAAAAAAATTGCCACTTCTTGTGGATCGGGTGGACTGCAAGGTATCACCCATAATAGTAAGAAGGGGATCAGGGTGAATAGCCTCCCCCCCTGATTCTAATAATGAGGGTAACTGAAAAGTGTGTTAAGACAGAAAACTCTTTTATAGTCATGGAAATAATAGAGGGTAACTTTGAGGAAATGTTCCCTTCTTACATCAACAAAGGCCTAGAGTGTCTTGTAGGCACCTTAAAGTCGATTAAAAAATTGAGGAACGGGGCACTGCTGCTGGAAACATCCACCAGTAGGCAGGCAGCCCAACTCATTTAATCAAGCTCGGGGTGTTAGCCGTTAAAAACGAACTCCATTTAATCTGAACTGTATTAAAGGCATTGTCACCTGCCGTGACATTATGGATATATGGACTGAGAAACTCATTAAGGAGTGGGAAGATGAAAAAGTGGTCGAGGTTCATCAGATTACACAGAGGGTAAATGGTAGTCAGTTGCACACTCCCACAGATGTACAGGTGTGCGTCAACTACTCTGTGTCACACCCTGCTTGGAGTAGGGAGTGTCAAGTGTATCTTGAGGAGCACAAGATACAGAAGTTGAAGACGGAAGAGCAGATACCTTACAGAGAAGCAAAGAAGAAGGCCAAGTCCCTCGCCGCTCCAATTTATGGAACTGGCTTTTCCAAGATGGTATGAACTCCTGTCAGGAAAGAATGTGTTGCTTTGCAGACATGGACACGAGCACAACTTGGTCATGTGCAAGAGCGGTACAAAATCCACCAAGGTCATAACAACTAAGACCACAGATGTTGGTAGCAACACATCTGCAACCACGACCACTCCAGTAGTAGCAGTCAAAATAATGGCACCTCCGATATCATCATATTGCTGTAACAGTTGTAGCAACACTATCTGCTACAGACTTCAATGGAGGTGGCTAGAAGATCCAGGTCCAAAGTTCAGACAGACGGACTCAACCCAGTTTATGTACCACTCTTCGTCTCCTCCCAGACTGCCCATCAGTAGGAAGAAGAAAAGACAGAGGAAGAAAACAAATATGCAGGGATTTGAGGAGTTCTCTGGGTCGAAGATGTCTGAAATACTGGTGGATGAGTCTGGTCCCATTCCTCAGCATACAGTGACAGTGAACTCTCGACCACCAGTATCTGGATCGGGCGTGTAGTCACTGATGAACGCAGCTGATGGCAGCAATGAAGATTTTCTGTCAAAAGGCAAATTTTAGCTCTGACTCGTCGGACTTACAGGTGTCCAATAGACATAGTGGGCGTGAATGTTTATGTGAACGGATATAGGGAACTTACTATGTGTGTTCACGTAAATGACAGAATAGTTTTGTACCGCATTTTTGAGAAAGCAGCTGATAGAAAAATTTTCGTATTGCTGTAATGAACATTTTTATTGATTTATTTTTGCACGCAGTGCAATCTTCTGATTCCTTTATTTCTATGTAAATATTGGCCGGTGCACCTAATTGTAAAAGAAATGACAGGCACATGTAAGAGTTTCAGGCTATTAACAGAATTTATTTAGATTATTTCAGCAGTTTGCAAAACAATTTCTGTTTGTTGTGTTTTTGAGTTTCAGGAAACTGAAGTTGCCTGAAATCTCTGTTGAGAGCAGAGGCCGAATGTGTAGCAGTACTGCTTTAGCTTTCGTCATGATCTGGTAACAATAAAGATTTAAGAAGGGGAATATTATAAGGCACTACCTTGGGCCAGTAATAGTGTTACAAGGGGTATGGTCATGTGAAGAGAGTGGAAAAGATAACAAGGAATTTGTTGTATATGGAGCAGAAAGGGAAGAGGCCAAGAGGAAGACCAATGGGTAAAAGGTGTCAAAAAGTGTGTTTATGAAAAGGGAAGAAATTGGCTGACAATAGAAGCGAGTGGTGGCTCGTTGGTAGGAACTGTGGAACTGCAGCATCCCCTACATTTCCATTCAAACTATCGATACCAGTATACTAATGAATAGTTTTCCACAATAATTCTCCAAGTTTAACGGAGATCACTCAACTTAATGTTAATAATGCCCCCTCATTCATGAACAACAAAAATGTAGAAAAAAAATCCTGATATGGAACTGCACTAGCGACAATGCCAGAAACGTGGCATTTGTTTGTTCTGTGCATAACACTGTGGATATCGTAAGTCTTTTTTTTTTTTATTTATTATTATCCATGGAAAAATTGAGGATGAAGTTTAATAATTAATGACATATCTCTAGTACAATTAGAGAAAAATTCTGAAGTAAAACAGCAGGATAGCAAAGCATCTCAGTGGTTTTCGCAGTGCCATTTTGTATGTGAAACTATGGTGTAAGATGTTATTTAGTAATCACTAATATGTCACTATTTGACACACATATAATTGTATTTTACAACGTTAATGTTTTATTTGTGAGAAAACTGGAGGTTCAGCTTTCATAAAGGCATTGTTCTACACATATTGAAGTATAAATGTTACTTTTCATTCAATATGATATTCATATCTTGAATTATTTGAATTCACATTTTATTATTATTATTGAGTGTCAAAAATGCATTTATACAATACATATAATTTTAACTGAGCGTGGTGTAGTGCTCTTACTTTGCATTTGGTAGAATGCAGTTTCGAATCCCTGTCTGGACATCATGATTTTGGTTTTCCATGGTTTCAAAAAATCACTCTAGGCAAATGTAGAATTCCTTTCATTTCTTTGCACCCAGTTCTTTCCCATCTCTAATGAATGAGGTGCAAAGTCATAAAAGAAATTATAAAATTTTAACTTCAATGAAATGGGTGAACCCCTTAGGTTTAGCTTCATTTTGGTATAGAAATCAAATGGCATAAATTTATATCCACCCACATGTATCCATATTCATTAGATTTAGATGGTTACCATGGTGCTGATTCTTTTGTTCATGGCTCTCTCTATATTTTATAGAAAATTTTTTTCCATGGCATCCTTGCATTTGAAAGAAATATGTGACTAAGTGACCTTCAACAGCTTAAATTTTCAAAACTCTTTCTCCATGAAGAGAGTTCATTCAACCACAAGTATTATTTTTAAAACTGTCTTTTTGATTTAACAACAATCATGAACAGGTAGGCCTATATTTTCGAACCAGCACTGCCACTAAATTTAGTCACAATCTGCCACTGGTAGGAGAGAGACGGTGGATGGATAGGAAGCCTTTGAGAGTTTTTGTTCCAAGCAGACCAGGCCGGTGGTTGGAAAGCAGCTCAAAATGATGATGTATTTATTGCTGGTATAAAATTTTACAACTACTACAATTTGTGAAAACTATGAAATAAATACATTACAATTCAATCTGAAATGCATCATTCAAGTCGCATGTAAGAAATGAAAATTAAAAAATAACAACCATTATATCAAATACAAGTATTTATTCATGAAACTGCAAAACATGGTAACTCCACTCAAGTATAAATTCACTCTTTAGTTGCCCATGAAATACATGAAAATTACATGTTCCAAGTAACAAAACTACCAAAAGTAGTGCATAAATACCAAGCTTATATCGGAGCAGTTGAATTCTCTCCAACAACAAAGCCTTACAAAATAATAAAAATAAAAACAATTAAGGCACAATACTGCATTTTAGAAACAAAACTGCTGCATTTATGAAACTTGTAAATAATACAATTATGAATTTCTTAGTTTGTTTTTCTCACTATGTGTGGTAACAATAAAAAAATTTAGTTAACATTATAAAGTTCAAAACTATATTCTACAGAAATAATTCACTAAGTGTCACTGTTATTATCAGAAATAGAAGGAGCTGGCTGAGATATATAATGAATCACTGAACTATGGCTGTATGACAAACACATATGAATACAAAGAGTATATACACTTTTTTCTTTGGCCAAGCAAAAGGAAGGAGGGAAAGAAGGAAATATTTATCTCAGTATGTACCAATAAAAGATGATATATTAACACAGACAATTATGTTGCTTTTTTGTTTTTTAGCGTTTCAAACCATCTGAATGAAAGAGGGTGTGACTCGCGTCATAACTTCTGAACGCTTTAAATTGGAACAAAAATCCAGCTACCTTTAATTTATAAAAGGCTGATATGAAAAATATTTAATAATTTACACAAATATGAGACCTCATCAGGTTATTAAAAAATCTATAGCAATCATAATGGAGTTTATAATTTATGAAAAACAACTAAATGAGTAATTTATATGGAAAGGATAGATAAAATACACCAAAGCTGAAGGGAGGAGGGCAGCAGCAACACAAAACAATACACAAACACAGAAAATACAACACAGGCCTTGCAGTGATTGGCTGCGATGACCACAAGGCTTGCGTGAGATCAGCCACTTCTTTTAACTTGACAAAGGGTTTAACCCAAAACATTGTATTTTCTGTTTTTGTGTATTGTGTTGCTGTTGCCTTACTTCTTTCAAATTTGGTGAGTGTTGGGTGTATTTTATCTATCCTTTCCATATAAATATTGCCTCTTGGCAGTTCTTTCTTTCCATTGTTACCAGTAAATGGGTAGTTTGTAGTAGATAAATTTTATATAAAAAAATATTCTCAAATAATTCCAACTGAATTTTTTGTACGTTTGATTTATATACGCAAACTAATAGACAATTCCATAAAACAAAAAAATGAACATGACTTTAAATGACATGTAATTATAACCCTTTTTTATTTTTTAAAAAAGTTTTTTACAAAATAATTTTTTTGTGAATTTAATACACAATCAGTCCCCCGGATTTTTTTTCCCTCGATGGCTGTATCCTAGAAATTCAGATTTTGGTATGCGATAACTTCATTTTCATGACTAGTTTTTCATTTTAAAACAACAGCTTTTACACAAAATCAGTAATTAATTCTGAGAATTACTTTTCATATTATTTTATAAGAATAATGGAATGTGTAGAATGCCATAAGATGGTATGAATTCAAAAGATATAGAAAGTTAAAACATCATTTGCCGAGGACGAAGATAACAAGAAAATAATGAAATAAAAGATGAACATAAACACCTTCCCCCATTATTGGACAGCCCACCTGCACAGCATCCAAACTTGTATATGAAATTGCACGCCTCCATTGTGAACACTCCTATGTCAGCCTAACCACCAATTAAATTGTCTGAATCAAAAATCTTGACCATACAGAACTGTTGCAAATTCCTGTAAATCCAGTAACAATCATGAGAATCTTTACTGCAAATCAACAACCCATCACAAGGTTATCCTCCTATAATCAACTCTGTCTCTGGTAAGCGCTTTTTTTTTGGTAATAATTATTTTCATTTTTCATGAAATCACCCACCTGTCTCCTTATTCCACAATCCTCATCACTGTCACTAATTCCTCCACTGACTGTGGTTATAGTATCTGGCGGACATCAAAAGCCTCGGTTTTTTTTGTGTCATTGCAATCTTCCTGTCTTTAACTTTAGTTTCTGATGGGTTCACTTTCTTTAATTTGAATTTATATCATTTTATAGACACAAAAAATAGAGATAGTTAAAGAAAAACAGATGGTGTGAGGTAGAAAGAAATAGGAAGAATCGTAATTAATCCTGAAATCTCTACTAATTTGTTTCAATCTTTTGATTAATGGCGTGCATTTCAGAAAGCGTACCTTTTTGAGTAAAGAAACAAATTGTATGTAATAAATAATTAATTTCAGTGAAGACCTGTGTTGAATTTATATGAATATGAGACTAAATTCAGAGATTATAGATGATGTTTTTGAAAGGTTGGGATTTGTGGAAAAATAGGTTCTAGAAGTAGACAAACAAAACATCTTTGTATCTAATTGCTACTGAATGTTGCTGCCAGGTAAACCTGAGACAGTTTCCAAGGCACATCTCACTTTGACAACTATAAAAATGATTAATACACTAAGCGTTTTTCTAGATTTTCATTCTTTAAGTATTCTTTCTTCAAATGTTAACTACTGCCAATATAAATAGTCATGTTATATACTGAATTTCAAGGTTATTCATTGCTTAAAGTATTATATGCATTGCATTAATTGAAGATTGTCCCAATATTTAGTTCTTTCGTATGATATAGAATAATATAAGTTACACCTTGATAGTAGCATTTCATAACAAATGAGAAAACATTTATACAATGGGCAAAAAACAAATAAACTTTCACAATTGTGCATTTTCAGCTATTCTGGACAGACAGTACTCAGTAAGTGAAGAAAAAGAGCTACACAGCAAATATTCATTCTCACAGAAAGTATACACAAAAACAACAGGTTGACTGATACTGTCGGAATCAAAATGCAAATGTAAGTTTGATTGCACAGGTGCATGGTACGTAATGCCTTGCACAATGTTCAACAGTGTTCATTTTATTAATCACATTCACCACACTTAACAGGAATCTAAGAGTTAACACCTTACTCAGTTAACAGGTTTTACAAAAGATACAGTCTCTCTTTTGATGTATTTACTAAAACGGTTCTTTCTACAGTTAAAAAAAGAAATATGCAATCACTAATCTGAATAAATAACACTGTTCTACAATTCATATTATTGCAGTTTCAAGTTATCATCTGCCTACAACTACAGTATATTTTTGAGCACCAATGTTTTCACTTTCATCAAATTTGCAAAATATTCTTTGGTCCAGTGATTTAACTGTCAGCCTTATTACTTAAAGGCTGTATATAATATAAAACACTTTTACAGCTGTACAAGATATTTATATCATCTGAAAACACAATTTTACATGAAATATGCTGCAGAGCACGAAAGTGTACCAGTATTTTTTTTTTTAACCAATAAACTTGATTTAAACAAAAAGTGCAGATAAGGCCTCTAAACAATCATCTGAGGACGGAAAACATGGAAGACCACTTATTGGAAACTGGCCTTAGCAATACAATGAAACTCGGCTGTACAAAATCTAATTTACTGAAACAAAGAGCGAAAACATTTGTGGTTTGGCCTTGCAGCATATTAGAACAGAAAAAAAACTGGAAATGAAGTAATTACAAGAATTTCTTTCATGGCTTTCCTATGAACTACGCCATACAGTAACATACTTATTGCTTTTCACATTCTACAAGAAACCAATATTGTGATGTGCATACTAATTCAACAGCATGAAGGATCAGCACACACACAATGTACAATTTATTCTAACAAGTCGAGCTATATGTGAGAAAGAATATCTGGCAGGTTAATTATATCCAGGAAACCAACTAGCAATGCCAGTGGGAGGAAAGAGGCAATATTACATTAAATCAAAAGGTATTTTTTGGGGAGGGAAAAGCTCTTCATCATCATGTAGCCTGTGTGAATGTCTATCGTAAATCAGGCACTGGGCAGGAAAAGATAGACAATAAGTGGTTGGTAGCAAAGAGAGGAATCAACTATAGATGACAGAGTACAGATAACTTTGGGCTAGAGAAACTGACCTGAGAAATAATTCACAGACTAAATGGAGGGGGGGGGGGAGCAGAGGCATAAAAATAACGATAATAGTACTAAAAATGCAATGGATGGTGGTTTATTTGATTTAATTGGTGGAGGCTGGGTATGAGAGTCACTCAGAAAGATTTCAGATCTGTAAAATGAGAGGTGACTTACATAAATTTAATGCTCCATTGGGTATCCCCATCCCTTCTAAGTAAACCAACAGCAGGTAGTTATCTTCAAACTTTCCAGAAGCATAAGGGAAAACTACACAGTCTGTGCTGAAAGCTAATGGTTATAATGGAGTTTGTAAAGGATCACGTTCATGCCAAAATCTTCTGATTTTAAATGTGTGTTAAATGAGGTTCAAAGGCTTAAACATTCACAATGGGATTTTTGTGACCTCGCATGTTCCACAATTTTACCATCGTTTAAAGAGCTCAAAGATGAGGAGACGAGGGGTTGTCCATCCACTTCAATGACAGAGAAAAACATGGTCAGCAAAAACAATCACTACAGTCTTCATTAAATCGGCACAGTCTCATAGATTGAATCATGAGGACGGTAAAGACTACCAAAGAAATTTCTTTGGGCCAGAAATGTTTCATCTTGCATTGGATGATGCAAAGAAATGCTGGCTAGGTTTTACGCAGCAGTCTTCAAATGGGTTTTTGACAATATTACTATTGACCAGTTTGATGCAGAGACTATACATCAGTCTGCAGCGTGATCCCTGTCTGATGACAATCTCCAACAACCATGAAGCATCCCCAAAGTGGCAACAAGAAAATAGTGGTCACTGTTTACTATTAAATAAACAGTCACAAGACAACCATTTCTTTGGAGGATCAACAGTACACAAAAGTTTGTCTCCTCAAAATTTTCCAGAGTTTTTGAGAATGTAGGACATAAAAAACTATAAGGAACTCTCCTCCATTATCTACTCATACAGCACAAACCACCATACATTTCGTGGAGGTCAATTTAGTGACTCATCCCCTTACTGCCCTGATCTGGCTCCATGCATTTCTTCTATTCTCATTGCTAAAAAGATGGTTTTCAGCCCTGAAGAAGAAGTTTGAAAGTGAATTTTCAATTGTTCAAGAAAATTAAAAAAATATAAAAGTAGTTTCTGAGAATGCAGAGGTGTGTATAATGTGATGAAGCCGATTTTGTGAACAAAGCTACACAGCGATTTTAAATTAGTTTGGCTGCACCACAACACTTTCGTAGTGACCCTTGTGTGTGTGAGAGAGAGAGGGAGAGAGAAAATAAAAGACAATTAGTTGCATATATTCCAAGCCTACACATTTACAAATTAACACTTACAAATTAAAAGATTCTCACTCCTTTATGCCTGAAACAAATTACTAATTTATGATATTTTTTTCTCTCTTTTCCCTTCCACATACTGTTCCTAATTCTTTATGCAGCATTCACCAGGCCTCATACTGAAACAGTACTGTAAGCATCCACCCACTATCTTCCAATGAATCCGAACATAGCCTATCGTTATACCAATGAATTATTGAGTTCTTTAATTATCCGCACAAAACGAATCTAGCTGCTTTCTTTTGCACCAACTTCAATTCCTACATTTGATACTCAAGCAAGATATCCACAACCTATGAATTTTTGACCCATACTAGAGAATGCTTCTTTACTAGGGGGAAGCGTTGAAGTAAATGATGGGGATGTATGCATACTGTAATATTTGCAATATGTATAGTCTTCTCGCGTGTCTAGCCAAGTGAGCAAGGTATTTTGACACAATATTAGGTAATTTCAAACAATATTTTGGCGATTGGAATCACCAGCAGATGGCAACAAAGATGCCCATCGCCGAAATATCGTGTGAAAATACCCTGCTCATTTGGCTAGACACTCGAGAAGACTATATTAATTCTCATTGCCAAGAAATGTTGCGTATTTGCAATATGGTTTGCAGCAAGGAAAGCTGCCATTAGACAGATTAATTTGCCTTAATAAGTTGGCAGAACACATACAAAGAGGCCTACACTCAACAGAGATCTATAGAACAAAAAAAATATTTTGTATCCCTTGCATTCTATACATTGTGTCACAGATATAAAGGCAGATTTTTTATTGTTTCTGGTTTGCATTACTTTATGAATTTCTTGATACTATATTTATAAATAACCTTATCATATATATCAGTTATTAATTAATTAATTCTTAAAATAATACAGAGTTACCCATTTCCACCCAACGAAGAATTTTTATTCGTGCTGACATCATATTCTTTAACACTATGAAATGATTTTATATTACTGAAATCTTTACAGTGTAAGTCCTATAAATTATCGATAAGACTGGGATTACTGCTTCAAACATTTATTACATCATAAATGAAAGAAACAAATAATCACCAATGGAAATTCAGTAAGAGTCAAAAGCTAAACTGAGAAACACTGTTTTGAAACTTGTTGTCTTTGACACTGTACTTACAATATATTAGCTGTACCCGCAACTTCGTCATAATGGATGTCAGATGTGCACTGTTAATTTGCAAATAAAAAATCAAAGAAATTTTTGGCTGGGTTGGTAAAAGCAGAGGAGCCACCCTCTATTTTTCTTGGATATCTGCCTGTCCCAAATTTCCACTGTATGAAATACATTTGATCATAACATTTGTTTCTACGCCTCCCTGAAGCTACCACTAATTGGGGAAGTTTGTTGGTGACCCAGAGGCACACTCCAGAATTGCTAACATGGTTTCTCTGCAAGCAATATTTGAAGTGGTGCTGCCTGGTGCTTGTATGGACAGATTGCTTTATCTGTTTGAATTTGAAATGTGATATTAACTTCTTAATAGAACCACAAAATCAAACACATCACTTGGGGTAGGTATTTCGACTGCAAAAAAATCTCTGAAATCTTCTTCTTCCATCACACCATTGGTGGATCAGAGTCCAGACCCGCGTTCAAATCCCAGTGGGGCCAGGAATTTTTAAGAGTTGTGTGTGATCATATGAGCTACACCAGGACGTCCCATGGTTTGGCCAATCATTCCTTCCATTCAATGCCATATGTGTTTACATTTTTTTTTTTTTTAACCGACAAATCACTGAATCTATTGATGCCATATTCACACCAAATGCTACTGAAGTGGCCAGTAAGGTTTTATTCCAATACGTGATGATGGAGCCTATAGTTTTGGGCCAGCTTTGCTCATACTTGCAGGAATCCATTTAATATTGTCTGGCAGACATCTACCGCAGTCGAAATGTCTACCAGAGTTCAGCACCACCAACCTGAATGGATTTTTTTTTTTTTTTTTTTTTTTTTTTTAAGAAACTCTTTTGTGCCACTTCAATAACATTTTGTATGAATATGGCTTGAATTGGTCCAGTGGTTCATTCATGATGATGAAGTTTACGCACACTTCAGATTTTATATATATATAGTTTACATATATGAATAACATTCAATTACAGCACATACATGCAAAAAAAAAAAAAAAAAGTAAATGGCTATTAAAGATTTTTAGACAAGTATACTAGATAGGAAATTATCAATACTCAAATAAGTATTCAAACAATGATAAAAAGCACATAACATTTTTCCTTATTTGAGAATGATGGAATATTCTGAAGCCAATTTTGCATCCATTATCTAAGAAAGCATGATGATACTCTCACCAGTGACTTCTTTGGGTTGATCATTATTTATTACATTGCCAGTTAAATAAGCAGCTAAAGTGCTGTTGCACATTTCAACTAGAAAATAGTAGATTAATAAAATTATGATGAAAGAGAACATCATTGCATACCATTGATAACACCAGATTCACAGAAATTATGCAAAAGTATTTTTGTGCTAAGCCTACTGTCAACAGAAAAATGTAAAGTGCACTGGGTTGAAGAAAAATAATTTCTGTTAGTACTAAAATGGTATCAGTCGGAAATTAAAGATGCAACTGAGTGACTTTACATATGGGCAGTGAAAGGAATCACTGCTGATGACAAAAGGCAGCACAACATCACAAGTTCTCCCTGGCTACAACATACTGCACATTTATTTCATTTCCTGAAGGCTTTATTCCTAAAATTTGCAATTTTCCACGAAACTGATTTTTTTTTTATTGTTTGGTGAATCTGCAGTAGTTCTCAGGTCTATGGCAAGGAATTGTTCCTCTCTGTCATTATTTAACAGTACTGTTGTTAGGAGAGAGAAATGATTTGGTTTACAGCTTAGTTAAAGTTTCTTTACATCTCCTATAGTACAGATTTCTTCTTCTTCTATTATTGCCAAAGAGTTAAACAGAATAAATAATTATTCTTGCCCTGACCACTGAATCTGTGTGTTGAAGCTTGCTGTAAAATATTCCAAGTGTTTTGATCCCATTTTTATTGAAAAAATGTTTCTGCAATCAATAATAGTGGAACAGGGCTTCTCAATATACTTGGTTATATTTAATAACTAATGGTAGAGTTATAACCTGCAGTAGGAAACACCGTTTTTGTGAAATAATTTCACCGCTGAAACAATCTATCTAAAATTTCAAATAATGTGCGATATAAACAGGAAAGAATATGCGACCTTTGGGGGTTAAAACTATTGATATACTCATGTTAGATGTTACAAATTACTGTATATGTAGCTAAAATAAAAAAAGGGAAGCCATGAAAGAACATTAAACTACTTATAACACAAACAAATAACCTTATTTTTAAAACTTTGAATGTAAATTATTTTGAAATGTAATAATGTCAATGAATAGTTGAGAAATATGATATGGTGAGTCTCTCATTTTTCTGGTAGACTAACTAAAAGTATAGTCAAACTAGTAAGCATTTACAGGTTCCAGCTAACTCTGGAAACAAACTCAGGTAGTGCAAGGGTAAATATGATACCCGAGAAGATTCCTGTTATCAGCACAGCACCACCAAACATGCCTGCTGTTGCTGCATATTGCGGTTCCACAGATCTAAAACAAATAAAACAAGCATACACATAACTTCTCTCTCTCTCTCTCTCTCTTTTTTTTTTTTTTTTTTTTTTTTTTTTTTTTTTTTTTTTTACAGACAGCGACTATTAGTACAGGAAGAAATAATTTAATGCATAAATATCTAAAACTAATAATGTTATTTGTATCGCATACATACCATGTTAATAAAGGTAGAAGTATTACAACAAGTTTTGAAAATATAAATATGATTGAGATTAGCTTTGGTGATACAATGTATCAACAGTCAAAGAAAACCATAAAATATGAAAGGATTACCACTTCAATTGCCATTATCACAACAGCCTGATGTAGCTCTAATTCTATAATTAATTATAATAAAAGGATCGATTTTATCACAATGTGTGTCACACTGCCAGTTGGATTATATTGTCAATTGTAAAAAAGGAGATTTAATTTACTGCAGATTCTGTATTCAATGTACCACAAATAAAATGTTATGCATGAAAAACCTAACAACTTTAAATCCATACTGAAAGAGTTTCTGGTTCCAAACATTTTTGCTTTGTTAAAGATTTTTTATTTTGTTTTGATATTTGTCAACTAAAGAAAAATGGAGAAAATATTATAAGTGTTTGTATTATGGAAGAGGAAGATGACAAAATTATTCAGAATCACTAAAACAGGTCTTTGCGCATAATGTCCACTTAAACACATCTATCCACAAACCTACAGCATTGTCTCTACTTTGATAGTAGACACAAAACAGTTCCACCTCTACAGCCCAGCCATCCAAGGCAAATGCATCTCCTCCGGCTAAAAATCCTTTACCCTTTACTCCAATAACTTGACCTTAACCCTTATATCCTGTAAGTACTCTCCATAATTGTTCCGCAAACAGAAATCCCAAGCCCAAAACTGACCATCATGCTGAAACAAACTTAAAATCAAATGATTATGAAAGCTTCCCTGGTCACTGTATGTAACATGATTTTAATAAATCAACGCAGTTCCACCTGGAAAGCCAAGAGGATACAACTTAAAATCAACTATAATCCTGTCTTTCTCAACCAGGTCTCCCCTGGCCTGGAACCCTAAAAGCATATTCATTGATGTCGCTAAGATTTTCTCAGATCTCTTCCTGGAATGCATCGCATTATACCCTCTATCCCTTCCTCAACACCTCACATCACCTAACCAAAAAAATACACCCATGCTTAGCTACCAACCTTCGTTATCTAAAGTATGTTTGGCCATTGTAGGAGTTAAATTTGGTAAAAAGCATGACAATGGAAATATGTCACCTTGTGATAACTAACAAGGTAAAAATCATCTCTCTCTCTCTTTTTTCTTTTTGCATGAAGTGACCTTTTATATGCTTGTGCACTAGTTTTCATACTGAAAGTGTAAACATGCAGGCTGC
>CM061920.1:20683933-20748468 GCA_031002005.1 Vandiemenella viatica | reverse complement strand
CACTTAGTTATGTTAAGTGGTGCAAGAAGCAGCAAGTAAACATAAGAGTGTAGGCGTAGGAAAACGCCGTAGCGATACAAAACCGAAGAAACGGGATGCTTTTGGAGAGCAATATGTAGTCAACAAGAGGCAACGCGATAACATTAAAAGTGGAGAAAGCAGAAGGTCGGAGCGAGGGTGATACGGCTGAGTGTTGCAGGAGCGGAGGATTCCATTAACACGACCCGACCGGAAGCCTACGTGACAGGAAACACGAAGGGCAGATATGGACTGATGCAAGAACGTAAACAAGCGACCAACGCCACAGAATGTTCTAGAAGGTAGGGAGGACACAAATAATGTCGTCATTAAGAAGTATAAAAAGGTGGCCGGGCCACCGAGAGCCAGAGTAGGGCGGAGCAGTAAGAGAGTAGGACCGACCGCCAGAGTGTGGGGTCGGAGCTGACCAGTGCAGGGCATGGCAGTATTAGAGAGAGTAGGGCGGAGCAGTAACAGAGCAGGACTGCTAGATCAGGGCATCAGTAGGACGGAGAGACAGACTATGCAGGGCACAGTAGTCGCCGTTGTTAGCTGTTAGGGTCTTCAAGTATAAGGGTCTAGTAAATGACGACCAGCAGTATAAAGGACCCAAGCTAGTTACTCCCGAGGGGTGGTATCTTTCATTCGGGTTTCTCATACTGCTAACTGGTGTTACCAGCATAGTCTGGCAACCGGGGAGTTCCCAGAGGGACCGCAGGTATGATGTTTCCAGATTCTGATGATTCTGATGAGGAGTAGGTACCTCCCGTAATTACTGAATATTTTCAGTGAAGTAGGTCGGGCTTCGTGAGCTGCAAGCTTGGTCTTTGTAAATCCAACTTGTATGTGTTTTTATTTCTATCAGTACGCTTTCACACCGAGTTCCCTTGTCTGAAAACCAAAATCCACTTATTTCTGAGACTTCTAAAAGGTAACCTTAGACAGTCTCACCTGAGCTCCTATCTTCCGAACCGCTCGCGGAAGTAAAAGCCAACCAGGACGCAACAACATTTACATGACCCTTGATATTTTCGATAATAATGGACAATACGGAACCACCCAACGATTATCAACTTCAACGTCCTGGTTACGCATTCTAATGGTTGCCGTTTTGCCATTATCATTAGGTGATCTACGTCGATACAACGGATATCCGTCATTGCCCGTTATTGTGTCTGAAGTCAATTGCCTTGGGTATCGTTTCGAACACTTTCCATCAATCATACATGGCGAATTCATATTTAGTTCACCGCACGGACCATGTATCATGTTTTTAACGACAACGTGAAATAACTCAGGATCAACAGTTTGATCAGGAATTTCAGCTGATATAACGTTATCGATTTGATCCGGAGTTATTTTATGTACCAGCCAAATTAATATATGTGCGTGCGGCAATCCCCTTTTTTGCCATTCGATGGAGTACATATGGCAACGCACCTCTCCAAATACACATAATTTCACAATTAAATCCATAAGTGCTTTCAATTTTTGCCGAAAAACACGTGCTGTAATGTCATGACGATCAGTTGTCGACTGTCCTTCAAATAAATTGTTTTTGATGTCATCCCACTGCGGATTACATGTAAATGTAATGAACAGATCCGGTCGACCGTATTTTCGTACATAAGACATTGCGTCTTGTGCATATTCGTTCATATGCCGTGGGCTACCAATATACGAAGATGGCAATATAGTTAAACGTCCGATGTCATTAACATTAGCATCATTCGCTATCGCATCTTGCAAATGAATATATTCTTCGGATCTTAATTTTGCTTGGTTGAAACGAATAAAATTAAGACGTTCAGTTTCTATTTTGGCATACATATCAACTGATGATATAGTTTACCACATCTCAAGATATAATTTTGTTCTTGTGGACGAACCATCAATCGATACGAATAAAAATTCATGGCACTAACTTTTTTCTGTACATGTAGACCTGAAAATAAGTGCAAAATGTGACTTTAGAAAATTATACAAATGAAATGTCAACACACTGAAAATAGGTCAATTATTTACCTGTTCGTGGATCAATCATTGGTATATTGATATGGTAGCCATCGTCACCTTTCCAATGCAATATTGGGTATTGTAATGCATCGTAACTACGATGAAGTTCCGAAACACGTTGCAATTGCTCATTTCTGCGATGAAGTACAATATCACGGGATTGAAACTGATCACCAAGAATTACAATTGCAACCTCATCAATTGTCGGTGCATTGAATCGCCTTGCATGCTCTCCAAAAGGTGTTCTATCAGCCCCTTATTACGATTTTGTGATTATCAGATGGCATACGATCGAGAGCAATTTTGAACAATTGAACTAATGCGTTATGCTGATGGAAAAGCCTTTGTAGCTCACGAATAATTTCTCGTCTTGTATTCGAAACAATTGCACAACGTTGATCCAATTCACGATTTTCATCACCAATAAAATAAATTTGCAAAATTTGATGACCAGCGTCGGAGTATGGCAATAACGAACCAGCTTGATGATGAATCTGTAACATGTATGCAATTTTAGGTAGATGTTGGATCAGAATTTTTAAAACTATCGAATACTTATGATTCAGATTGATATAAACATGGGACAATCTTGTTGAAGTATTTACCTTAAACGTCTGCATAGAATTATCTCTAATAATTATAGTAGCACTAAAAGAAGTCATTTGAAATGCCGAATTGTATTGTTGAATATGACTCAAAAAGTGCTTCGACGTTTGAGATGTCCCAAAAATAAATGAATACAAAGGTTCGGGTGGAGTTTCTAATGCTGGCAATCTCACTTTGCCACTAGCACAACACATGCCGGGCGTTTCACCTGGAAAGTTAGCCGCATCACAATACAGACAATATTGCGTCCATCATTCCAATGTATCCGTACATACTATAATCAATCTGACTGTTGTAATTAAAAGCAGCACGCATCATTTCAGCCAAAACAGCACGACGTATTCGTGATCGCCGTGCAAGATTCAGTACAGGTACAGGGTCAACAGATCTATTTCGTGCATTACGTTCACGCTGCGATGTATTAGCTTGTGCGCGTTCATCTGCAGTCTGTGATCGTCTTAGTAATGCCACATCATTTGCATTACGCGTTCGGCGACCTATATTTGCTCGTCTGGCTCGTGGCATTTTTCCTTCATATAAAAAAGAATAAATCAAATTAAAAACAAATTGCTACATTAATAGTGGTGTATCAGTATTTATACATGTGCGTATATGTGTGTATGGGAATATATATGACTGCATACGTCAATGTATATAAAAATGTCATTAAATAATTCATTTTTAAATCGACGTGCTTCCATCTGTTGCAAAGAATAAAACACCCGTATGCACACAATATGTTTACATACATGTAATTCAATTCAACAGTTCAAAACTTAACCGTTTGTGTAAATGCGTTTGACAATTTAATTCAAATAAAGCCTGTAAACGATATGAAACACCGACGGCTCGCTAAAAAACTGAGAAAAGTACACGCACACATATACATAGTACATTTGAACAATTCAAGACTCACCGTTTGTATGAATGCACTCAACAATATGTTTAAAAATATAAACACAAAGCAATAATTATCGCTGACAATTTGCTTTAATCGAAGCACGTCTAATGCCGCGTTTACACTCTCGCGCGACCTTAGACGAGGCGAGGCGAGACAGCGCGAACGCGAGTGCCGCTCGCCTCAGTGGCGGTTTCTTGACGCGAGTCAAAGGCGCGAGCACATTGTTTACAGCAGAGGTAGTCAACCTTTGCACCTACCGCCCACTTTTGTATCAATGTATACCTTATGAAGCAGACGTACAGCGAGTTAAAGCCCATAATAATAATTTGCCAAATACTTTGTCTGACTTTCGCTACATTTGGCACAATAAGTCTTTATAAAACTACTCACTGTAGTTAAATCTGTCTTTTTATTTATACTTTGCGTATATAAAAGGACGAAGTTAGATGAAATTAGATTTTATTATTTGATTTATTAATGAGATTCCTAAGGCAGATGCTGATAAAATAAAAACTGGATATCTTGGTCAATTTTGCAAGGAACAAAGATCTCCTCTTTCGGTTTCTTTCTTTGGCTATAATATGATTAACAGCACAAATGCCTGATTACATGAGATATGAAGGAAAAGGTTTCTTTAAACTGAATATCAGTTGCCATACATTTTGATATGACAGGTGTTTTTATTTTGCCACGGGTTTTCATATCCATCACTATCAAATTTATGTTTACTTTCTACATCATATACGATTTCTAAACCTTCTTCCTGTCAAGTTCTAACAACTTCTTCAATATTTGCGGTAGAAGGATTTTTGATCCAGTCATACACATCGAATTTCAAAATATCTACAAATCGTTTTTCTATGTCTAAAGTTAGTTGAGGTGGGTACTGAATCTGTCAATATCCTCTGGAGTTATTATCGTTTATACATAATAATTCAGGAAACTATTGAAATTTTCTTCTTAATAGATTGTAACGCAGTAGTTAAAAGTTTTCAATAAATAATGACATAAAGAACATTTTGGTAACCTATAAGAGTTTTATTAGTTCCTTTGAGGGGCAAATCAACATAATTAAATCTATAAATGAATGCAATTTTTCTCGGCGTTGTTTATTTATAAACGTTTCTCGGGAAACAAACCGAGTAATATTGTGCATCAATAATAATATTACTCGGTTTGTTTCCGAGAAACATTTATAAATAAATCATTAAATCTAATTAAAAACCCTTAAAAAGTCAATTAATTTTTTTAAAAAAATAACGAAAGCGTTTAACTATTGGACCAAACCCCCAGAGCCCACCACGAAAGCTGGCACTCCGACTAATCATCCATGAATGAATTCTTGCGAGAGTGTAAACGGCAGTTCGTGTCAGCGCTCGTGCGCGAGGCGAGGCGAGAGTGTAAATGCGGCATTAATGAAATGACCGCATGAATGACATAACAACATGCTTGCCTGTCAACACTGAAAAAAGTTTCAATTTGACAGCAAAATCCCTATTAACAAAATGATACGCCATTTATTGAATTCAATTTTTACAAAAAATGTGATAAATGAAGAACCGCTCGACCGATTTTGTGCAAACTTCACATAAACCATCTTCTAAATAGTCCGATCAAAGCCTAAACATTTGGTTTGGATAGGTGAGCCCGTTCTTGAGTTATAAAATTACAACGAAAAGTGGCATTGATATATTTATATATATAGATATATATATATATTTACTATAGATTTAAAATTGCCATATACCAAAAATTTATATGTAGCAAAAAAGCATGGTAATTGTAATTTTCAGTTTATAAAAATGAACCATTATTCAAGTAATCAAAAATGTTATATCATAATCATTAATATTATAAGAAAACCAAATTTTTAAGCAAATTTAGTAATATCCAAGAGTAATACAGTAACTTTCTACCAACAATAAAACAATGAATGAGTTTGGGGTTTCAAATAACATTAACACAACAAATGTTTATAGCTCTTTAAACTATAAAGTACAAGATATTAAAGTTGCACAATAATTTTATTATAAGTGTATCGCATAATGTGTTAAATGTTCTTCAATATCTTACTTGTCATCATTCATCTCCAACAACTCCTTCTTCTTCTTCATCGTCCACTTCTTCGCTGCTCTCGTCTTCTGTCGTTGAATCTTCTTTGAGGTTGATTATAATAAGCTCGATTACATTATCTCGGACCACTTCCTTCTCGAAATCTTCTGTTTGCAGTTTTTCAGTTTGGTAAACAGATTTCTGCCGCTGTTCGACGGTGACGTTTTCCATGGCTTTATGCAGCAAACGTTTGACATCGGTGAGTTTAAAAGTGTTGTTTTTCTCCGCCACTTCTCTTTCGACTTGTGCCCAAATGAGCTATATCGGATTGTACTGGCAATGATAAAGGGGAAAGCGGACTACTTCATGTCCTCTTTCATTTGCAAGTACATCCAACTCATATATCTGTTCTTTTTTATTAATGCGGATCTTCTCCAGCATCTCAGCTCTCGTCTACATAGGGAAATAGGAAATTTTCTTTCTGTTAGCCAAGCAGCTACATCAGCTCTCGGTGTTTTGGTTGTTGGAGGTCGGTTTATCACTCCTGAATGATACTTGGCGTTGTCCATGACAATGATAGAACCTTCCTCCAAAACATTTAAAAACCTGTTGAGAAACCAGTCATTAAACGTCATTGTATTCATTTCTGAGTAATAATCTTCAGATATGTTGGTTTTACTGCATCTGTAGACCAACTAGTTTTCTTGGAGAAAGCCAGTCTTTGCTGATCCCAGATGCAAAACAATCAGCCTAGCCGCTTTTCCGACAGGTATCTTTTGGCCCCCACTTTGGCTTGAAATCTGCCAGATATTTTTTTAAAGAATGGTTCTGAGTTACCCAAGTACGATCTAAGTAAAAAATGGTTCGCGTGTCACCTGAGCTACGTAGGTAGTTCATTTCACTCAAAAATTTGGTTCTAGAGGCCACAATATCGTTTCGATCAAACAAAAATCGCCTATGATCGCGCAGATCCTGTAAAATTTATCTTCTCTACTAATCTTGTATTAATTTTTCTGAGGTTGGTACTCACCATTGTCATAATTCGTGTGCTGTCCTCCTGATAATGTCCGTGTCAAAGTCTCTAAGCTTTGTTAGAGTACTGTATTGTTTCATATTTTTCTTTGGAGACATATGTGACTTTCCCTCATGACACACGCGCTGGACAGTTCTCAAACCGACACCACAAGCTACAGCGCAAATAGCCTGTACATTCCCTAAAGTTTTTCGCAATTTGGTGTGTTTTTTTTACAGTAACGAATCACTACTGTTTTTGATTTAATCATTATCAAGTACGTCCATATTTTTCAAGTCTTTTCTCACCAGACAAAATTTCACCACCATTGTCCACAAGAAGTTTGAAATATTTATACACATTGTGAAAAATAGATTTACTCTGCCAGAAAAAATCTGTTGTCTTCTTCAGCCGCGATGGTTTGCTGTCGATGACGTGCGTCTTGTTGGAGTCGTTAGTCCCGAAACACCTGGAGTAGGAGAATAAGTCTCTTCCCGATTATCCTTTTTTAGTAGCACGATTCTCTTGCTAAATTACCCTAATTATAAAATACTGCACTTTTTGTTCGGTAAAATTATTACACTAAATTACAATAATTAATAAATCACCAAAACGAATTGATATCGCATGTAAAAATCGCACATCACTAAAAATCAAAACATCCTCTCTCAAGCACGCTCACCTTCATTCACCCCATTCACAGGTTCACACATTTTTTGTGGTTGAGGGAGGTGGAAGGTGGGTAGCAAGCCGTTGCCACTCGTACTAGGCAACACAGGCCTCTTAGCGTTGCAATTTTCTAGTGATAGAAAGAGAGCGCATCGCGAGATTGTGCCCAAGTGCGGCAACAGCGCGTTTACACAGACTCGCCGATCATTTGGCCACAGCTAAAGAAGAAACGAAAGACGAAGTATATAGCTGTTATATTGTCTCTAGTATATAGTACGTGGAAGGGTATCATGGAATGTGTTTCATGATAATGTGTTACATCGCAAAAACTAAGCACGGTGACAGAGTCGTAGCTCCTAAAGTGTTACGTGAGTCAATGTTACCTTTGTACCATGACTTTATCTTGTCAGGTTGTCGTGGGTGAGGGAGATGTCAAAAAGTATGTAAAAAGTTGTATGGTATGTGATGAGAGACAAGGTCTTGTGAGAACTAGGGAGAAGTTACAAGAGTTTCCAGCAACAGTAGAAACTTTTCAGAGAATTCGTATAGATGTAATGAGTCCTTTTAATAGTAATAACGCTTATATGTTCTTAACATCGTAGATACTTAATTTTCATGGCCACGAAGAACGTCCTGATATTCTCCTCTCCCAAAATTTAGCTGCTTTAATCGCATTGTCATTTGCTCCAGTTAGGTCTTCGTATGAGCAGACTGTTCTCCCGATGTCGCATTTGAGCAAGTGTTTATGATCCTGCATCTGGCCGCATTCACATACGTATTCGTTCTCAATAATAGATGCTTTTTCATTTTATGTAGCTATGATTACATTGGAATATCGAAGAGCTATATCTCTTTTAAGAGCTTTTGTATTAGGATGGATATTAAAATTTGGCGTTCCAGAGTCAATTATTACTCAGCGTTGCTCACTCAGGACTATAAGTTATTAGATTTCCAGAAATCGTAAACGACAAGTTTTCAACCACAAGAAAATGGTAGGAGGGAAGGAAATCAGAAAAATTGGAAAATTATTGAACTACTATGCAAATATGTTACATAATAATCAGTGGCGAATATATAATATGTTTTCGGGGGGGGGGGGGCAGGATTAATGTAAGGATAGGTTAAGTAATTTTAAGTAGACACCCCATGATACTTTATATCAGTTTTGCTGCTCATATTCAGAGGGTAATTTGTGCTGAATGCCCCTTTTACTTTACCGAGATCACGTTTCTTTATTGTTCACATTAAATCATAACAATAATATATCTATTTTGTAAACAAACCAAATGTTTAAAAAGATATCAGTTACTATTATTTCAAACATTGGTCACATCTGTAAACACTTATCTGAACTAAAAGAGTCAAATACGCGATTTTGATTATCGTGTTTGGAGAAGTTCTAGCTATACATTGTGGTGGGAGGGGGTCATTACTATTGTTGTAAGTTTTAATATCAATTTCATTATTGATTTTAAATTATGAAATTAATTTTCAGGTAGCATGGATCCTGATTGCTGTTGATGACAGACATAAAATGCTTAATTTATTGTTTCCCTATGGCTTGTACATAGCCGGATACATTTAACGTTATGTTAGACATTATTTGTACCTGCAAGCAAAAGCAATATCCAGATTTGCAATCTGCCTGAAGATAGCAAACATAAACCGAATATTAAATACTTCATTTTCAAATTAAGAACATGATAAAATCGTGGCCACAAGCCAACAATTGAATGTTACAAGAATGGTAGATAAAATCTCTTGGGCGCCGAATTGAATTAGAAAAAGATGAACAATATTAAGGCTCAAATTGAACTTGCTAGGAGCTTCTTAAGTTCATGAGGTCATTTGCCAGCTAGCTTTGAAATGGAATCGAGCAGAGATCCTGTCTCATGGGTCAATTACGGATCCTTCAAAGTTTTTCCAAACAATGAAACAATGATGGACGATGGAACACGTTACCAAAAAGCACCCGCATCTGCAGCGGCGGCGTGCGGCGTTGGTCTTTAAGTTGTCCCACCAGTGAATGGACTGCATAAATCTACCAGCCTGTAATTGAAGCCAGAGCCCGCCAGTACAGTGCCACTCCACACTGTGAAGTGTCTGGACTCGACGACCGCTGACCACACAATGACCAAGTATGTCTGATTCTCCTTCCCTCTTCCGAAAGTCCTTCTCGAAGTTTCGTTACATTGAAAAGAAACCAGGAATTATCATATGTAGACCCCGTATATGATACGGCATTGGTTGTTTAACTTCTTCCCAAATCCACGTGAGGTTCGAAGTCAATCTTATTCGCCCTGGCCTCCCGCTCGTCGCTCACCCCTTCCTCCGCACGGGTATCCTTGCGCGGGGTTCAACGCACTGACCTTGACGGCTAACGGTTCCTATCCACTCTGGGCGCGCGGACAATAGCTCGCGTTCTGGAGATTTCCACCGGATATACCGTTGCCAGCTTCAAAATCTCTCCTGCTCTCCCAACTAGCAACCTCTTTATTCAGTTATATTATTAAGAAATTAAGGTACCTGGGATATCAATTATGTTGATCAGATAATTAATTTACAAAATATTAAATTAATCTGAATATAGAAAAACGATATTTAAATATTTATAGTACGCCACAATCCTGCGTGCTACAACATAATGTTTTGTTTTGTCATCGATGTATAAATTGCCAAGACCCCTACTTTTTTTTCCTTTTTATATACTAATGTATATGTGTGTTTTATCAACTATCATTCAAAAGACTGTTTTGAGTATCGTTTTGGAGAGGTCTTAAAAGAAGGTTTAATAAATACAATGTTAATGGATATGCAACGAAATTTGTCATATTAATCGTTTATCCAATTGGCAAAAAAAGAATTCAATAAAAGAACCAAAAAACAACCAAAAGAAACTTCAATTTTTATTTATATCAATGATTACAAAACAAAGTCTAGGTTTCTTGGTACACTTGCAAACTTATCAAGAACTTCATCGTTACTAACCATATTGTCTCTGTAGATAGAAAGTAAAGCAAGTCCTTTAATCCTACTTTCAGATGTGCTGTTCCTTAGGTAAGTGTTCTGTCTGCTCTGGCTGGAGAAAATTCTCTCTATGGTTGCGACAGAAACAGAAAGAACTGCAAGTAATTTCAGAAGGGTATAAATGTTGGGGAAGAAAGTCTTGTCACATGTTTTAGAGAGCTTATATCCGTTTTTGGAAGAGTATAAGGATTTTCCTGACTCCACTTTTCTTTCCATAACATAAACTCACTTCGCACAATCTCTTTATGTTACAAATCTTCTTCATAGAAACTAAAAGCAGCCTCCAATGAACCGAAATCTGTTATGATACACAATTGTGGAAAGATGTTTTGTAAGGATGCAACTGTTTCCTTGTGAGATTCAAAGCTTCTTTCAGTGAGTCACAAAAATCGTCCAGGTATGGCACATAAACAGCCAGTCGATAGAATTCTTCTTCTGTGGTGTAAGGGACGTTGCTACGTGCTGTTTGAAGGCGGCAAATTCTTGGAATCTCTTCCTTAATGTCAAGTTTAGCAGCGAATGACTTCATTTGATTATACAAGGTTTTAAATGAGTTATCAGCATTTGCCCTCTCCTTCGACAACAGGTGTTACACATTCCTAACGTTAATCAAGGTGTAAGACTTTCTTTTTTGGTTAGCGTGATAATATGATGATGTCTTGATCGTTCTTACTTACTGTAGACCAAACTTCGTGCTTACTAAAGTTCTTAAATTACTGACACACAGCACTAGAAGCCGGATAATTGAGTTTTGATGAGTTCGCAGTCACCGTCGGTCGCCAGACAGGGTCCTAAACCAGTCCGATAAAAGTGGGAGGATAACTAACTAAGAAAAGTCTTCAAGTATAAAATAATGAAAATAAGTTCTCCACACATTTATTGAAATAAAGTACACATCGAACCGGTTGGCCACTATCAAAATTTAGATGATAAAGCTATCGAGACTTCGTAAACCGTCGATTGCCAGATTCTTGGATAAAAGGAAAGTTAATAATCCAAATCAGTTCACATTAAATTACTTCCGATGCCACACTTTACTGTTCTGATATCTCAACACACTGTTCAAATCTATGTAAAACACACGTAGCAATGGTTAAACCAACTCAGTCTTCTTCTTAATTCTTGCTACACCGCACAGTCCATATAGCGTCTCACATTACGGGACGCGAGCCGTCCGCTACGTCAATGACTGACTTTCAACAATATATTCATGTGCTCATTTTTTTGGCGCTACTTGCGGGTCGGCGGAATGCTACTGTTATGTTACATTCCCCAACTACCAATTTGTGATAATTGTTCAGGTTCTTTTTTCCAAAAGAAACTAAAGAATTATCATTACAAAAAAAAAAAAAAGAAAAGTTACAAATACCAAGTTTCAAACTCTCGAGTATGGCCAACCTACTAACCTAAGATACACAAAGCCATTGACCATATTTAAATAAAAACAGGCACAAATACAAAATCAGAAAAAAAACATATAATGAAAAAAATACACGAAGGAACCACATGAAATTGTTATAGTTTTGTGGTCACAGTTCTCAAATAGACTGTCAGCTCTCAAGAAAATAAAACTGAAAAGAAAGAACATATATACAACATGACAAAAATAATATTTTTGTTTTCACCGCAGGCTCTATGGGTGGAGTCCTCGGTTGCGACACTGGTAGTGGTCATTCACCTCTATATGACTTTTTTTCGAAGCACTGCACGCACTACACTGCACTACACAAAGCCTACTGTTGTTGCTGCTGCTGCTTAGCTTTTGACATTTCTCAGGCAGGGTAGGGTGAGGGAAATGCAGATTTATTTTGCTGGCTTTAGCCGAAAAAATCAAGGATTTATTCGCCGCAGCGACTAAGAAATAGACATACGCCAAATAATAAAAAATTAGGAAAAATAAGGATAAAGGGTGTCCCCTATTTATGACCGTTGCGGGTGTAGGTAGATATCTTCGTCCAACATACATCGATGTAGGGTTCATCTCTATACCTGTCACGTTATCTTTCCACTTCCATTTAATATATTTCTTGTCGATTTTCTTCTTTTCTTCAACTTCCCGACATCTTCTTTACAAGTTCCGCCGTCTACTGGTATTAATTCTTCATCTCCATAACGCTCTTTAGTTGACAAAAATGTTCCGCATTCTTCGTATACCGTGCCAGCGGCTGCCGCGTACTTTATTTTTGGCACAGGTACCAACACTGTTTACGCCTTGACTGTTACGCGTGTGTTGGCTGCTTTCGAGCGCACACATTCTTCTATCACTTTTGACATATTGCTGAAGTACAATTTCAATCATATCCCGGCTCACTTCGCCCCTCTGTGTTTCTTCTTTGGATCCGTCGATTTCTGTCAACCCAATTTCAAACTCTTGTAATCTTTGCTGTTCTCTCCAAATATGTTCCTGAATTTTTTCGTTTTCAATTTCAAAAATTTCATCTTGACCTTCTCCTCTGATCACGGATTCTTCGACTTCCATTTCCTGGTCAAATTCATTTCCATCTACTACCTCATCCGCCTTCAATTCTTCACTAGTACTGGTTAATAAAATTTTCTCGTATCTTGTCGGTTCCTCTTCAACCTCGTTATTAAATACTGTATCGTAGATTTCTAGTTGATCCTTTTTCTTCCTCAAACCTATTTTTTCTTCTTTTACTAATAATATTTTCGCTGTATTTGGCCTCTTTTCTGCCTCCGCCGCTGGCGAAGTCTTCTCAGTGGCAGGCGCTAGTTTAAATGTCTGGTGCTGTCTTCTGAAACCACGGCTACCTTCTGTTCTTCATTTTGCGGTCGGTAGTTGTGATTCTTGAACGGCCTATGAGATTTTCCTCCCTCTGTGTTTTCCTTTTGAACTCCGTCTTGCCGGCATGAGTTTTCCGGTTCTTGCCGAAAATTTTTATTCCCTTCTCTTCGGTGGTTTTCCTGTCGGGATCTATTATTTTGAAAATGGGTAGAGTTATGTTGTCCCTGGTATCTTGTTCTGTACATTCTTTGCTCTTGTACATCTAATCTTCCCAGCATATCTACAGCATCCTTTATGGAGCGGGTCTTGTGGCTAGTAAGTATAAGCTGTGTCTGTTCCGGTAACCTAGCCGCAATCATTCGTACATACTCTTCTTCACTATGAGGCTGGTCTAAGTATCGGCAAGATGCATATCACCACATGAAGAAATAGGTTTGCGATCCTCTTCTCGGGTCATAACGGTCACCGCACATTAATTCTGATTTTACGGCGATCTGCCATTCTGCCGACCAGTAAAGATTCAAAAAATCTTCTTTGAACTGTGCAGAAGATGAAAATTCCTCCTCCAATAGCTCTGCCCACAGTCGAGGTCCTGCTCTTAAATGTTTTATTACCATATTAATTTTCTTCTCCTCACTAGCAGCCATAAAAGGTGGAAAATTTTCGAAGTTTTTAAAAAACTTTACAGGATGGATGCCATTTCGGTCAGAAAATTCTTCCCAATCAATCTTTTCGTGGTAGCATTTAACAGGAACTACTGTGCCCTTTACAGAACTCTTCTCTCACTACACCCGGCACTTGTTTTAATACCTCTTGCTTTATAAATAGCGGAGCCTGTGCCTTCATTCTCTCATCCACAAATACGGCAGTTGAGACTTTTAACTTCTCCAACTTCTCATCTAGCTGTTCCACCTCCGCAGTTATCTCCTTCATCCCAAACTTCACTTCCGCATAGCCCTGTCGGGTACCTTCTTGCAATGTTTGGAACTGTCCTTCTATCGTCTTTATACGGTGGCAGTGACTATCGCTTTTTTCTTGCAACTGCGCATACGGTTCTTGCAAGGCGTCGGTTTCCTGGCGCAAACTATTAGTTTAATTTAATTTAATTGCAATGGAGCACAGGCTCCGGTGGCAATTTCCCTACACACCCATCTTCCCCCTATCCTGCACCTACCTACATTTGCCCTCTACAAATTTTATCTTTAAATTCTTTCAAAGTTTTCGGTAAATTATTCATCATTTCTCTTGGTAACTCATTCCAATCCCTGACACCCTTACCTAAAAAAGAGAATCTTCCTACGCCCTTGTGCCTGAAATCGAGTGCCAGCTTGTGGTCATGGTCATCTTTTCCCTTCCATGCACTACTTTTCATACCTATTGCAATATCTTTCCATACCTCATCGCCAGTATATGCCCTGTACACTCCCATGACCCTCCTCATTCTCCTCCTGTCTTGCAATGAATCCCATTCCAGCTCCTTTATCATATCCGTCACTGATTGCATTCTGCGATAATTTCCAGAAACAAATCTAACAGCCCTTTTTTGCACCCTCTCCAACTCCTGTATTTGATATGTAAAATGAGGGTCCCATACTACGCTACCATATTCGAGCAATGGTCTGACCAAAGTTTTGTAACCCAATTCCTTGACTTCTCTAGTTTCAACCTTTAACTTTTGTTTTAAATCGTAAAACTGGGTTGCTAATTCCTCTGCTTGCATATTACACAAAGCACGATACTCTTTCATATCCTTACGTAATTCTGCTATTTGGGATTTGTGTTCTTTCAGAGACTTCGAATGTAACACTTCCGCGTCAGATTTTAGTTCAGCTTTTAGATTATCGAGCTTGGAATCAAAGTTATGAGTACTTAACTTAAGATCTGAATCTAACTTTTCAAATTTATCATGGAAGATTTCAGTACTTGATTTGAGATCCAAATTTAAGTTTGCAAATTTTGAATTTAGGGTCTCAGTATTCATACTAATATCTGACTTAAGGTCTGACTTTAAACTTTCAGTGGTTACTGAAGGTCTAGAGTTAAATTTTCCAACTTGGAATTTTGAATCTCAGAATTTATGTTTAAATTTTCAAACTTGGATCTTAAGATTTCAGAATTTGTATTTAAATTTTCAAACATGGAATTTAAGATTTCAGTATTCATACTAATATCTGACTTTAGTGAGCGCATTTCCGCTCTAAGTATTTCCACCACCTCAGCGAGACTTAGACTAGCGTTTCCTTCTGTACCCGGCATGATTACAAATTTTACACAGAAAACAGGATCAAAAAATATGGCAAATTCGCTTCCCGCGAATCAGACAACCAAACCACAACAACGCCGTTACGAAGCGCCAGCTGCTGCAAGCTATCTAGCTAAGCATGCAACTTAAAGCAAAAAAAAAAAAAAAAGGAAAACAAAAAGGTTGCACTATAGGCATTACTACAGGTGGAGTTTAAATAATTGCTTCCGTCATCACTGATGACAAAGGAGAAGAAAATATCTTTTCAAGTTGGGAGAGAAAATCTTATCCGATTTTCTTCCTCGATATTTTACAGAAAAAATGGAAAATTCTCAGGAAAAATTAGGAAAGGATTTAAGCCTTCAAAAATAGCCAAATAAGCAGCGCACAGCGCGTCCTTAGCTTTCGGCGACTCTGCACGACGATTCTTCTTTCTGCAAGATGCCTTTCTTTTTTTGTAACTGCTTTACGTCCCTTTTTTAACATCGAAGTCTTTAGAGACGGGAAAGGATGGGGGGCAAGGATGGGGGCAAGGAATGGGAAGGAATTTGGCCATGGCCTTTTGAAGGAAGCATCCCGGCATTTGCCTGGAGTGATTTGGGGAAACCATGGAAAACCCAAATCTGGATGCCCGGACGGGGATTCGAACCGCCGTCCTCCCGAATGCGAGGCGAGAACGCAAGATGCCTTTCTCCCGCCTTCGTCGTCTCGGCTGTTCTGCTCTGCGTCGAACAATGTAGAATATCTTCTCCGCTGCACTTTGACCAGCCGCGCTGGCTTCATCGAGTGGTACTTCTTCCGCACCTTTGGGTATTGTCGACACCTGTTTCGATTGTCGTCGTCTTGATATCACTAGTTTTCCTTTTATCTTTTGTGCGTTTTCCTAGGATTTGAGAAAAATTGTCTCTCCTCCTAGTACTAATTTTTACCACACAGTCCTGTCACGGTCGCAATGTAAGACTTTCTTTTTTGGTTAGCGTGATAATATGATGATATCTTGATCATTCTTACTTACTGTAGACCAAACTTCGTGCTTACTAAAGTTCTTAAATTACTGACACACAGCACTAGAAGCCGGATAATTGAGTTTTGATGAGTTCGCAGTCACCGTCGGTCGCCAGACAGGGTCCTAAACCAGTTCGATAAAAGTGGGAGGATAACTAACTAAGAAAAGTCTTCAAGTATAAAATAATGAAAAATAAGTTCTCCACACATTTATTGAAATAAAGTACACATCGAACCGGTTGGCCACTATCAAAATTTAGATGATAAAGCTATCGAGACTTCGTAAACCGTCGATTGCCAGATTCTTGGATAAAAGGAAAGTTAATAATCCAAATCAGTTCACATTAAATTACTTCCGATGCCACACTTTACTGTTCTGATATCTCAGCACACTGTTCAAATCTATGTAAAACACACGTAGCAATGGTTAAACCAACTCAGTCTTCTTCTTAATTCTTGCTACACCGCACAGTTCATATAGCGTCTCACATTATGGAACGCGAGCCGTCCTCTACCATACCTCGATAACGACTGACTCTAAACAATGTATTCATGCGCTCATTTCGGCGCTACTTGCGGTTCTGCGGAATGCTACTGTTATGTTACAATGGCCTGTGGAAGATCTATATTTTTGCTTTGAAGCTACTCAGATAATTTACGCGTGGTTGATAGCATCCGGCTCAAAACAAAAGAATAACAAGAAATGCAAATTTACTAATAGCACTGTTTAGAGTGTGAGCCTTAGATGTTGAGTCACTGAATTCCTCTTCTATTTTACAAAGGGAGAGAAAGTAGGCTCCAATATGTCTTTAAATAAAATTACTGAGTCGTGTCTTTCTACCCATCGTGTTTCGCACAGTGAAATAAGTTTCTTTTTCTTTTGTTCTGGACAACATTCAGAAATCATTGATTTCAATATTTCTGCTCTTTTTTCTGACATATGCAAGAATCCACAGAATTCTTTTATGACACCCATACAGTTTCTTATTGAAGGTATTCTGCTCACATCTGATTTAGAGTGTGTGAAGATCAATGTGTATACTGTACAGGGCCAACGGTAGCTTTTCTCTGATGGAAGCTTGTACTCCTCTGAATTGCCCACTCATCGTGGCAGCGCCATCGTACCCTTGGCCTCTCATTTTGTTTAGGTCAAGTCCTAATGTTGACAAGGTCTCTAATATTGTGTTAGCCAAACCTGCTCCAGTGAAGTCATAAACGGGAACGAATGTCAGAAAATCTTCTCTGATTTTGAATGTTTGGTCCTCTACATAACGTACACAGAGAGAAAACTGTTCAATTTGGCTGATGTCAGTGGTTTCATCTGCTAAAACGGAATAAAAAACAGACTTTCTGACATTTTCTACAGTTTGTGATTGTATTATGTGACCAAATGTGTTAATAAGTTCATTTTGAACTAAAGAACCTGTTTACATCGTCTTCCAACCACTGGTCGTTAACTGGTCTTTAAGAATATTATCTCCACTGTTGGCTCGGTATCTCAACAACGATCGAAAATTCCCATCATTTTGCTCTGGTTCTTCAAAGCTTATTCGTCCATAGTCACGATGACCCCTCAGAGCTATTTGTTGCCTTCCGCAAAATCGTATCGTTTGTATTATAGGGATTAGCCGTTTTCTATTATTCTCAATATCCAGTCTTCTTTGAGCTTTTACTTGATTGATAACACTTTCAGCCCTGTTCTTAACTATCGCTTTTGTTTTTTCAGCGATCAAAACAGATTTCTTATAATAGGATAACTTCTCATGTTTGCTAAACATTTACCTGGATTTTTTTAAATTGGTAACAGCCTGAGTAACCAACGCCCCTATAATTTGGTGATCTCCTTTCCCTACATTTTTAGTATGGGAAAATAACACGCACTACTTGCAAATCATCCCGATTTTTCCTCTGAATAAGCTAACCACGTAAAATCTTCTAGCCACTTCATTGGAAAAGATCGAGTATGATTTGAACTAGTGATGGTGGGAAATTTTGTACCAAGGCTGAGGTTTCCAAATTTTTCTAACAATGTTTTTTTTTTTTTTTTTTTTATGAAAGACTGAATGAAATTGTTTTCACAGTATTTTCCAATATCATAGAAATTTTTCATTACTTGGTTAGGCCTTCTATCCTTTATAACCGGAAAAACATTAATTGAGCTCGAAGTAGCGACATCACAAGAAGCAATTCTACCAACGCAACCGAATTCAGCATTGTCACCGTCAGACGTATTTGCACTTTGTCCTTTCTTAACACTACCGACTTCAGGACTATCACCAACAGGCTTATTGACACTTGGTTTTTTGACGAAAAAGTTTTGAATACAAGCTTGCCTCTTCATTACGACTATGGTTCACTTACGGTCAACTGCAATATATATTTTGTTCGAAATTTGGAAAAAAGTATCTCGTTTATTGAAGAGAAAAGTATTTATAAAATAATCAGAAATTAAAATACAGCTCTATAAACACAAACCGTCAAAAATGATGGCGAACAATGAAAGTGGTGGTAGCCACTGTTCGTCTGCCGAGACTACACGAGATGAAGTCAAAACCATGTACTGCCGATATGATCAAGAACGCGAACATATAAGCAGCCGGCGCAACTCGCTTGCGAGTAATCTTTCGGATCTGAAAAGACAACGCACAGCGGAGCACGAGAGAACTGTATGCCCACTATTCGGTTCGGCGAGCGATTCTAACGAATTATTGCGTGTTTAAGATGCATTTCTTAATATTATATAATATGTATTAAAAACATAGGTATGGAAGTCATTAGAATAAAAAAAATATAAAAGTAATAATAAATTTTATTTATTTCGCGCATGATTCATTAAAATAATTCATATTACGGTACTTATTTTTTGTTTATATTCATTATTTCGGGGAGGAGGGGGGGGCGGGTCCCCCTTATATACGCCCTTGATAATAATTAGGATTTATTATTAACATACCTATTTTCAGTGATGAATCTAGGGGGGGAAGGTCAAACCGAGGCGCTTACCGCAAGAGGCAACTTCAACGGGCCGGCAAAATAATTTCGTAGATACTTTTTTTTAGCTCCACTACTGCTTCAGGCAGTTACAATCGGGGTGGAGACGACAACAGTGGGGGCGACAATCTCACGGTTTTTGCCCCGGCTCCGAAAATTTCTAGATGCGCCACTGTGTATTTTCAACATATAATACAAGAGTTCATGTTAGTACACGGAGAACCCACTTGAAATTATTTATTTCCAATTATTCAAAACTTTAAAAGGTCTGATACGGCCCAGTCAGCGTTGGCAGAGGAAACTCAGTGCCACGCATGTGCGTGTGTCCGTGTCCTTGACTAAAGTTGACTACGGAAGATTGATGCTGAGTATTCGATTCGCTATGTTTTGCCCAAAGTCAGTAATTTTACTAATCATCTTTATCCCCTTCGCTTTTTGTAAAGCCGCTTAGTAATAGTTTAAGAGAATGATGTAATCGCATCAGATAATTATAGCACTGGTTTCTAGTGATAGATTATGATTTAAATGTTTTAAGAGATGAATGCAACAAGCTAGATGGCGTTTTCAGTACACTTTATAAGCTCACTAAAGGAAATCTCCACACATAATGATTCAGCCATAAAATCAATTTCTTTGAGTCTTAAATTAATATATGCTGATTTGCAGCAACAGTTCTACAATATCTACCCCATAGATCTAACAGAATCAAAAGGTCATATTTTGATCTCTGAGGGTAAATTCTAAAAACACTGTTTGTAACTTTTAATCATGTATGGGCAACCCTCGGGCCCCAAACCGGATCCGGCCCTCCACCAACTTCAGTCCGGCCCGCGAGAGATTCATAAATTTCAAATAACGCTTCAAACTCAAGTCTCCCATTAATTTTCATTTGATTTTGCTATCTGTTTTCGTTAATTTGCTTTTTGTATGTTTGATTATCCTATTGTAATTCTAGTAAATAAAAAATGTGTGAATTTTTATCGCCTTTTTAATCACTACTATCTACTTCTTTCTTACCTACGGCCCGCGACCTGATTAAGTCCGGCCCGCGACCTGATTAAGTCCCGAAATTACGCCGTCGCGTCAGCTAAGCAAAGGTTGCCCATACCTGCTTTAAATTCTGAAGATTTAAAACACCACGAGTCAAGATTTAAAAAAGTAGAAATTATAGGAAATGACACACATCTCAGTTTTTCATTACTATTAATTTTATTTCAATACTAGACGACCCATGCGAAAATTTCGCGAAAAAAAAATTTCGGTGAAAAGTGGGGTTGAATATGATGTCACCAAAGCTGAGTCATTACTCTTCATACTCCTACTTCATTTATCGATTTTGGTTGTATATCCAGGGAGATAAATGGCAAAAGACACAAAAAACACATTTTTGCCCTTTAAGGGTCGAATTACGAAAAATTCCTATCTTAAATTATAATGTTACCACGGCGGAGACCTTAATCTTTAGTATGATACCTCATTTATCTATATCGGTTGGATATCAAGTGAGATAAATGGCACGTGACACAAAAATGCATTATAGAAGCATTTATACTTTTTCCATTTAAGGGTTGAATTCCAAAAACATTCTTTCTTAAAATATGATGTCACCAAATCAGAGACATTACTCCTCATAATCTTACTTGATTTTGGTTAGATATCCAATGAGATAAATTGCTTAAAACACAAAAAATGAATTTTAGAAAAATTAACATTTTTGCCCTTTAAGGGTCGAATTACGAAAAACTCCATTCTTAAAATATAATGTTACCATGGCGGAGACCTTATTATTTAATATGATACCACATTTATCTATATCGGTTAGATAATAAGGGAGATAAATCGCTCGTGACACAAAAATGCGTTATAGAAAAATTTATACTTTTTCCCTTTAATGGTTGAATTCAAAAACAATTATTGCTTAAAATATGATTTCGCAAAGCTGAGACATTACTCCTTACAATCCTACTTCATTTATAGATTTTTGTTAGATATCCAGGGAGATAAAAGGCTCGAGATACAAAAAACGAATTTTAGAAAAATTAACATTTTTGCCCTTTAATGGTCGAATTACGAAAAATTCCTCTCTTAAAATATAATGTTACCATGGCGGAGACCTTATTCTTTAATATGATACCACATTTATCTATATCTGTTAGATATTAAGGGAGATAAATCGCGCGGGACAAAAAAATGCGTGTTAAATTTTTTTATACTTTTTCCCTTTAAGGGCTGAATTCCAAATACATTCTTTCTTAAATATGATTTCACAAAGCTGAGACATTACTCCTTATAATCCTACTTCATTTATCGATTTTGGTTAGATATCCAGGAAGATAAATGGCTCGAGGGTCAAAAAACGCACTTTAGAAAAATTAACATTTTTGCCCTTTAAGGGTCGAATTACGAAAAATTCCTTTCTTAAAATATAGTGTTACCTCGGCGGAGACCTTAGTCTTTAATATGATGCCTCATTTATCTATATCGGTTAGATATTAAGGGAGATAAATTGCTCGTGACACAAAAACGTATTGCAAAAATATAGATACTTTTTCCTTTTAAGGGTCGAATTCCAAAAAATTCTTGTCTTAATATATGACTTCACTAAAGCGGAAATCTTAATATTTAAAATGATACTTCATTAAACGATTTCAGATCGATATACAGGGAGATAAATGACTTGTAACACAGAAAAACAGCATTTTAGAAATATTGATATTTTGCCCTTTAAGGGTCGAATTCGGAAAATTCCTTTCTTATAATGTGATGTGCCCAAAGTGGGGATCATAAGCTTTAAAATGACACCTCATTCATTGATTTCAGTTAAGTATGAAGGAAGATACAGGCTTGTGACAAAAAAATACCTTATAGAAATAATATATATGATATCGCGGATTCGATTTACAATCACACATAAGAAATATTGTTTCTGGAAATTATCGCAGAATGCAATCAGTGACGGATATGATAAAGGAGCTGAAATGGGATTCATTGCAAGACAGGAAGAGGATCAGGAGGGTCATGGGAGTGTACATGGCATATACTGGCGATGAGGTATGGAAATATATTGCAATAGGTATGAAAAGTAGTGCATGGAAGGGAAAAGATGACCATGACCACAAGCTGGCACTCGATTTCAGGCACAAGGGTGTGGGAAGATTCTCTTTTTTAGGTAAGGGTGTGAGGGATTATAATGAGTTACAAAGAGAAATGATGAATAATTTACCGAAAACTTTGAAAGAATTTAAAGATAAAATTTTTGGAGGGCAAATGTAGGTGGGTGCAGGATAGGGGGAAGATGGGTGTGTAGGGAAATTGCCAGCGGAGCCTGTGCTCCATTGCAATTAAATTAAATTAAAATTAAATATTAGCGGATGCATTGTATTAACAGATGAGCGAAATTCAATTAGTGTCAAACGCTTTCTACTTCAAAATGTTTTAAACAGTCTTGCATTATTAGATTTTTAGTGTAAAGGCTTTACAAGTATAATTTTTGGATTGTCCAATACACATGTGAAATTATGTTAAGAATTGTCTTATTACAACTTTCAATGGGAAAGTTAGCGATATTTTGTTGAGTCCAATTTTTAAGATATTTTCAGTTGATACAAATCAAGTTAAATTCAAGAATGTTCATGGTTGCCCATTGTACTCAGGAGAGTTTAAGTGTGTACTAACAATTGTCTAAAGTTAATCTTGTTTAAGGGGTAATAATTTAAGATTAGTTGTTAATGTTCCTATTGGTGCATATGAAGCAGTGTTTGAAAGATATAATATTCATAGTTTTACGATATATTGGCGTGAATTGGAGATTTTACGATACTGGATCCACTGAAATTTGACGAATTTTATGTTCGATGCTAATGTATCTCGACGAGGCAAATCAAATGCAAAGAATACAAATTTTTGGTATCTCCCTTAATTCTCGAGGTATCGTATATCAAAATTGAGGTTGAAAAGCGTTGTACCGTGGAGGTAGCAAAAGAGGCGGAGACAACGTACCGCTAAAACTGTGAAGCCTCCTGTAAACTGTAGTGCCGACTGCGCATATGCGGCGGCTATATTGCTTTTCCCAAAACATCGGGCTTTTAGCATTGTGTCTTTGCAGCATTTCATTCATTAATATTTTAAAGTTTTTATAATGTCAGCTTGTGTTGCATACGGTTGCACAAACAGATCAGAGATGAAACATGGAGGAAGGAATAATATGGAGACGACGCAAGAGACCTTTACCACGCATGGGAGTGAAGCAGGCCGGCGGAGGAGTGGGGGGGCATGGCCGGAGTGGTGGGGGCTTGACCGCTTCCCAACAAACACGGGGAATATGTACAAACACCTCAAGGGGACTCTAGAATAAACGTGACGCCGCAATCTGGTGATGGATTATTATGTAACTCGATGAGACAAATAAAAAATGAAGAATAAAAATTTTTATATCCTGCTTAGTTTTCGAGATATTCTGTCTCAAATGTGAAATGGTTTTGGTTGAAATTCAGAAGAAAAAATTATTCAAAGTCAAATTTTATGATTAATTTTTATTTAAAAAGACGAGACAAATAAAAAAATAAAGAGTAAATTTTTCGATATTTCACCCAGTTCTCGAGATATACTGTCTCAAAAGTGAGGTGTCTTGAGTTGAAATGCAGAAGAAAAATTTCGCAAAAGTCAAATTTAATGATGGATTCTTATGTAAAACGACGAAAAAACTCGATAATAAGGAATAAATGTTTTCGATATCTTGCTTAGTTTGGGGGGATATACAACATCCAAATTGAGGGGTTTAGGTTTGGATGCAGGCTGGACCAAAAATTAATTCTGTCAAAGCCACAATGATTACATGGTTGACATGCAGAATGGATATTTCAGTTTTATTACTACCACATGTGGTTAGTCTGAAATGTGTCCTAGACCAGAAAAAAAGTAAGAGGACCCACTCTAGGGATGAGCAACCCAGACATTTTGTAGGCTGGTACCAGAAATAAAATGTTTATTCAGTCACCTTAATGAACATTCTCTTGATCAAAATGTGTTTCTAATTTCACAGCCCTACTTATTAGAACAATTGTAAAAAAAATTATCTCTCAGTTAGATTTAGATACGGGGGGGGGGGGGGGGGGAGAATGTTGTACAAAAAAAGAGACTAAATTAGAAACACATTCCCCAAATTGATTTTGTTCAAAGGCCAATAACTTCTTTATTTATGAAGCCCATTTTTATTTCTGCATGAACCTGTTTCGACATAAATAGATGAGAAAGATTTCAAAATCGGTAAAAATAGGTATAGACGTATTTACAAACAGAAAGTCTTATATGAAGCTTTAAAAATAACCTAAGTCAATGGCCTGAAATAGCTATTTAAAAAATTAATAAAACTCACAGCTTCTCACATAACAGTTAATTTCATCATCCATTGTCAGTATAATCAGCAACGTGACGAAAGAAATCGTAATAGTAAATTCACTGAATCGCGAAGTAAAAACACGCCCCTTTAAATCTTATTTTAAACACTCGTTAAAAAATAATGCTAGTCTATTATGTGCAAAATAGCAAGTTTGCTGATTTTCTACACTACACCAAGAAAAATTTGAGAACAAAGTCATCCCATTGAGAGCTATGACTAAATATTTATAGACGTGCTGCAAAGTTTGCGGTGTCTACCGCTCACTTCAACAACGATAATTACAATTCAACTTACTTATGAAATGATATTCCAGGTTCTTTCCTGTCTGGCCTATTTGTGCAACCGTACGCAACACAAGCTGGCATTTTTAAACACTTATACACAATACTAAATGAAATAATCACTGCATCTACCACAATGTGAATACCTTAATTGTTGGGAAGCGCCATATGGTCGCTGCCGGTGCTGCCACCATGCGGGAGAGTTTAGTGCTTGCTTCACCGATTTAACGTCACTTCTCCTCCATATAATTCCTTCCTTCATGAGATGTAAAAACCTTGAATATCATTTCATAAGTTAGTCACATTGTAATTCTTTAAGTGTTTAAAACGATATCTGCAAGAGTAGGGCCAATAATTATAGATATAGAATGTTTGTTAAAAAAGTTATTTCATAGCTCTCAGTAGGATAACGTTATTATCAAAAAAAATTGGTTGACGTAGTGTAGACAACCAGCATATCTCACATTTTCTACATTTTGCAAATTTTTAGGCTAGCCTTATTCTAAACGAGCGTTGAAAGTCTAATTCAAGCTTCTGACTTTTGATGATGTGGTAACAAAATAAATTCACTGATGCTGCAGGCGAATTAATGTAGGCCTATCTTTTGCTAGGACAATACCTTCCGAATAAGTCTACAGAAATTGACTCTTACTATTAATATAAAGCGCATATCGCGAAACAGAGAATCTATTATCACGCGTGCGTTTGTTTAATTGAAGTTCTGAAAGGTATATGATGAAATTAATTGTGATAATTTATTCTACATTAACCAGGAATCCTGATGTTTGCAATGTTTTTACTCAAAATGTTTGCAATGAATTTTGTGAATTGAGGTGGGCAGAAATATCATAACAAAGGCGAGGCAATATCATAATTGATTATTATATAACTCGACAAGTCGAAAATCAAGAGTAATTTTTTTTATATATATCTCTCTTATTTCTCGAGGTATAGAATATCAAATATTAATTGTAACTATAGTTCCTTACTCCTTTGGTGACGTTTTTATTCTGATCCAGGCCTTGTTTCAACCTAACTACAAGCAGTAATTAAAAAACATCCACTCTGCATGTCCAGCGCGTAGTTCATTGTGGCTTTAGCGAAATTATTTTTTGGTCCACGTCGCATTCCAACCTAACCACCTCAATTTGGAGAGGGTATATCCATGGGGCAAAGAAAAGAGAGCAGACCACGTAAGGGACTTTCTCCATACAACGAAGTGAAGCCGAGAGTCGAACGGCGGGGCCGGGAGGACGCCATATTGATAGGATCATGAAACACAAAAATGTATATGGAACGGAAGAATTTCTTCGTTTTTAATCATCGCATTACTAAAAATGATGTCTTATGGGATCAACCTTATAAATACCCTAATTGATATTATCCACAAACATTATAATTTAAGAAAAAAAGCTGCTAAAATTTTCTTATGGGAATTTTGTACTCCCAAACAGAACTTTTTTTCTCCCTACAATCGCAAAAATAAACTGAGGGTCATATTGCTATTTCAAATAGATTAGATAGAATTTCAAATTGATTATATTACCACATTCCATTTCAAAATCTTTGATGGGAAAGATTAAAAACTCAAAAAAAAGGTCTGCTATTTACAAGCAGAAGAAGTCCTACATGAAAATTTAAAAATAGCCTAGATGAATAGTTAAGGCTTTAAAACAATTAAAACATTCAAAAGAATTCACGGCTTACTCAGAGGATAATGACTGGTAGTGGATAGATCAATTTAAATTCGCCAGCAGCATCAGTGCAAGGGGATTCTATCATTACCATGGCGCCACAAACTGATGATGAATTCTTATGGAACTTGATGAGACAAATCAAAAATTAAAATGCATTTTTTTTTTATATTTCGCTTGGGTCTCGAGATATACTGTCTCAAAAATGAGGTGGTTAGGTTGAAATGCAGCCTGAACCAAAAGAAAAAAGAACTAAGTGTGATATCAAAAAATTTGTTGTTTACTTTCAATTTGTTTTGTTAAGTTAAATAAGAATTCATCATCAGATTGTGGCGCCACGGTAATGATAGAACTGCCCAGTGCAGTTACCTTGCTGCCATACATCAAAAGTCGTATTCGCTGAATTGCGATGTAAACTTGATCCACTTAACAAAGACTTTTAACGTTCGTTTACAATAAGGCTAAACTGTTACGTGAAAAATACTAAGAATCAATGCTTGTGTGCAGCAAAAAATATTTGATAACACCGTCGTCCTATTGAGAGCTGAGAATAAACATTTTTAAAAGGCATTGTAAATCTATAATGACAGGCCCTACTCTTGCAGACACCGCATTACAAATACTTCAAGAACAATAATTACAACTTGGCTTACCTATGAAATATTATTCCAGGTTGCTTCTTACTTGTTCTGTTTGTGCAGCCATAGGCAACACAAGATGGCATTATAAAACATTTTCAAATATCAGAACATGAAATTTTCACAGCAGGAAAGGTAATGAAAACAGACCAATGTTTTGAACCTACGAATATGGCCACCGCGCCTGCGCAGCCGGCTCCAGAGATTACAGGCGGCTTCGCAGTTTTAGCGACACCTTGTCTCTTTTCCTACCTCCATATATATCCTAAATCACGAGAACTAAGCAAGATTTCAAATATTCTTTATTTTCAATTAGTCTCAAAGTGTTAGAACGGCATTACATTGTAAAAGATCTATGTCAAAGATTTTGATAGGAGATATATTATAAAATATTTTACAGTGTAATGGGAAATATTTGATAAAAGATTTCTATTATAAAATGTAATATGTTGGACTTATATTTTAACAAAGATTTCAAAAGAAAACAAAGAAAATGGCGGAAGCAAAATTTTGGAAGTTGGTTAGCACCGCAGAATCCACGAAAATCTTATTTTCTGATTATGAGCAGAAGCGAATATACTAGCCTTTTCCAACCAAATGTCAACCATTCCTTCACGTGGTGCACCCTGTTTGCACGGACGAGGCTCTGGCGACTGAAAGATTCTCGGTAAAAGGAATCACCCACTGCTTGCCAACGGCCTCCGAAAGGAGGGCGGAAGAGCGGGGAGCGGTTCACGGCACGCTCATGCCCTTGGGGTTGGAAACGGCCCCTAAAGGCGGATGAATCAGAAATGATCAATGGCATGGGGATGCAGAAGGCAACGGGAAACCACTGCATTAAAGACCCAAAGGGTATCCAGAGGACATGTAATCCTCTCAAATTACATATATCATGATGGCTTCTGCCTGGGTAAAATATTCCTGAGGTAAAATAGTACCCCAATCGGATCTCCGGGTGGGGACTGCTCAGGGAGGAGTCACCAGAATGGATAGAACTATTCTGCGAGTCGGAGCGTCGAATGTTAGAAGTCAGAATAGGGCAGGTACGATAGAAAATCCACCCGGGAGATGGAACAACTTAAGTTAGATGTTGTTGGGATTAGCGAGATTAAATGGAAGGACACACAGGATTTCTGGTCTGGGGAACACAGGATAATTAACACACAGGCTGTCAATGGAGTCACTGGTGTAGGATTTGTAATGAACAAGAAAGTAGGGAAACGGGTGAGTTATTATGAAAAGTTTAGTGACAGGATTATTTTGATGAGGTTAGACACTAAGCCCGTCCCAACCACATTAGTACAAGTGTATATTCCAACGTCACAGGAAGATGACGAAGAAAAAGAAAATATATACGCTGAAATTGAAGAATTAATCCAATATGTGAAGGGGGAGGAAAATCTAATAATCATGGGTGATTGGAATGCAATAGTGGGAGAAGGAAAAGAGGGTAATACTGTAGGAAGTTTTGCTCTAGGAGAAAGAAATGAGCGAGGAAGCAGGCTGCTAGAATTTTGTGAAAGATATAAGCTAGTAGTGGCAAACACACTGTTTAAGAACCATGCAAGAAGAATATACACCTTGAAACGTCTAGGGGATACAGGCTAGATTATATCATGGTCAAACCGAGATTCAGTAATCAAGATCTAGACTGTAAAACGTACCCAGGAGCAGACATAGACTCTGACCATAATTTGATAATAATGAAGTGCAGGCTGAAATTTAAGCGAATAAGGAAGCAGAACAGACTGGAAGTGAATAAACTGGAACAATCTAGCAGGAGAGAAAAATTTGCAGAAATGGTAGACTTAGGTCTAAGAAATAACCGTAAAAGGAGCTCAACCGAGGACGAATGGAATGCATTAAAGACAGAAATAATTAAAGCTGGTAAAGTTACTTAGGCTTTAGGGAACAATCTACCCGAAAACCTTGGATCACAGAAGAAATTTTGGAGCTGATGGATCAGAGAAGAAGGTACAAAAACGCTAAGGATGAAACAGGAAGAGAATAGTACAAGCATTTTAGAAATCAATTAAATAGGAAATGCAAAATAGCAAAAGAAAAATGGGTACAAGAAAAGTGTGAAGAAGTAGAAAAGGAAATGGTCGTAGGAAAAGTAGATGTTGCATATAGAAAGATCAAACAGAATTTTGGAGAAATGAAGAAAAGAGGTATAAACATTAATGCTGCCGATGGGAAACCTCTTTTCATCTCAGAAGATAAAGCTAACTGATGGAAAGAATACATTGAGAAACTGTGTTGGGGACGCCTTGAACAATAGTGTAATGAAAAATGAAGGAAATTATGACATTGATGACTTAGGAGATTCTGTTTTGAGGACAGAATTTAATAAAGCTCTGAATGACTTGAAAGCAAATAAGGCTGTTGGGATTGATGAAATCCCTGCAGAACTTCTTAAATCCCTAGGAGAAGAAGGAATCGAAAGATTATACAAGCTGATATCAAAAAGTTATGAAACAGGAGAAATTCCAACTGAATTTTAATAAAAATATCATCTTCACACTTCCAAAGAAAGCACAAGCCAACAAATGTGATAATTATCGCACCATTAGTCTAACAATTCATGATTCAAAATTATTGACCAGAATAATATACAGATTTATGGAAAGGGTAGTAGAAGAGACAGTAGGTGAAGAACAGTTTGGGTATATGAAAAATCGCGGTACAAGGGAAGCAATTCTGTCTTTAAGATTAATACTTATAGGGAGGATCAAGAAAAACAAAGATACTTTTATGGCATTTGTTGATTTAGAAAAAGCTTTTGATAATGTTAGGTGGGACAAGGTGTTCAAAATTTTAAAGAAGACAGGTCTAAAGTATACAGTTAGAACAATACTCAATCCTATTATATAAAACGCTAACGTGGCGTCTGCGTTCGTCGTCTATAGCTGCTATACCTATTGGCTAAAGAACGGCCAATCATCAACCACCATATTACATTCGTACCACCATCTTGCTTTTCGTTTATTTACAGCTAGACTCAGAAATTTATATAAGGAGAAGAAGATTCAATATTTACTCTATTTTATCAGTTAGACGCAGAAATTCATATAAGGAGATTCAATATTGACGCTATTTTATCTGTATCAGTTATCAAAACTAGGTTAAACCATAACCTAAGAATTGTTTTTGGCAGACGATAAGACACAATGAAGTTTATTAAAAACTAAGAGAAACGTACGTAATCGCGCAATGTATCAGTCAAATAAATAACAGTTATCCGTTTTCGAAATTATAAAAATGCATTTATTTAAATAAAATATAACCAAATATTCTGATAATCTAACCAGAATAAGGTACTCATATCACGAAAGATATAATTAAAAATGATTTCAATTTATGATTCGCAATTCAACAAAGATATTCTTACAGCCAAATAGCGGCGTGCAGAGACAGAAAATTAATGCGAGGCAATCATATGTTACTAAGCTCTGTTACTAAGTTACAGTTGGTACGTTCGTTTAAATTTACATGTTGCTTTTTGTTTATTTATGACAACTAGATGCAAAAATTAATGCAAGGAGAAGAGTATTCCATGTTTGTGTTATTTTATCTGTACCAGTTATAAGAACGAGGTTAAAACATAACCTAAGAATGTTTTTGGCAGATGATAAACAATGAAGTTAATTAAAAACTCGAAAAAAGTTTACACCATATTTACGAATCATGAAATGTATCACCGAGATAAATTACCGTTATCCGTTTTTGATATTATACTTTCCGTCATTAAAGTAAAATGTATTTATTTAAATAAATCATAGTCTAATACTCCGATAATCTAACCACAGTATGGTACTCATATCACGATGATTTCATTCAAAATGAATAAATTCAGACTACCACCATACGTGCTGCCTGTCGTTATTCATATGAGGGTAATAAAAGCTATGATTTTCGAATGCAATGTTAATGTAAATTGGGGCTAAGTTGACCAGACTCGCAACTGACTCATTTTGTTACAGCATAATTAGCTCTGAAATGAGTTTTACAAACCATTTAAACTGTTTTTATAAGCGCCATGTTACTGGAAGTATTATTTATTACGGGGGAAAGAAGTTTCATATTTATCATGCTGAATTGTGCCTGGACCAGGAATAAAAATGTTATTACATTGACAGCAAAAGTTTTTGTGGGATTCCTAATTTGTTTTCAATTTTATTGGTTCTATACTTCCATCGTCAATAATTCAGTACAAGTTACTACTGTATCGCTATGTGAACTGCAAATGAAATATATAGAACATTACAAAATCCAGGCCATTAGCATAATGTAATAACAATTCCATATAATTAACCAACTAAAAAAAATGAAATGCCAGGATATTGCATTCAAACCGTCATTTTTGACCGGCTCGAAGCTAGTAAACTATATAAGAATCAAATAGCTATAATAAAAGTAGATAATCGCGAGAGTCAAGCATCAGTTAAAAAGGGTGTGAGACAATGTTGTAGTCTATCCCCGTTAATATTCAACTTGAATGTATAAGAAGCAATGAAGAAAGTGGAATAAAAATTTCGAAGTGGCATTAGTTTTCAGTGAGAAAAAATCAGTATGCTACTTTTTTCTGATGACATTGTCTTGTTAGCAGAGAGGGCAGAGGATATTGAGAAGTTACTGAATGGCATGAACAAAATAATGAAGAAAGATTTTGGACTGAATATAAATCAAAGCAAAACAAAAGTGATGAAATGTAGCAGAAATGATACCAATACTAGTAGATTAAATATAAAAATAGGATCTGATGCAATAGGAGAAGTAAGTGATTTCTGTTACTTGAAAAAAAAATTACAACCGATGGCCGAAGCAGGAATGATGTTAAAAGGAGAATAGCATTAGTAAAAAGAGCCTTCATAAAAAAGAGAAACCTTTTATTTTCAAATATTGATCTAGGAATGAGAAAGAACTTTCTAAATATCTATCTTGGAGCACAGCACTTTATGCTAGCGAATCATGGACTTTAGGAATACCAGAAAGAAAGAAAATTGAAGCATTTGAAATGTGGTGCTTAGTGTTGCAAATTGAAAAAAAAAAAGTTTTTTTTTCAGCTTTGTGAAAAAAAAAAACATGAAAAAAAAACCTGGCACCAGTGTTTTTTTTTCTATTGTTTTTTTTCAGAAAAAAATAAATTTGATAAATTACATTTTACATGTGTGTTTTAATATCTTACTGAATCCTATAATGTCTTACATAATGATTCATAAATGTATATATATAGGTAACATAATTTTATTCATCCTCTATGTCAGTACCACATTCACTAGTATCAGCACTACCAACACTAGTTCGGTCGGTGTCGGAATTTTCTGTCTCTTCTTCTGTCTCCTCTAGATCCATAACTTCAGAAATAGTTAAATTTTCTTTTACTGGTTGTTCTTGTATTGTACGCAAAAGATTTTGAGATTGCAATTTTAAATTCTGACCAAAGAACACAATGTGCATAAAGACTGCGCCGATAGTTCTGTATTACGGTCTTTTAAGTTTGAATTTAAATCTATTATCATACAAAATAGGAGCGTTACTTCTTTTCAATCATTGGTTTACACCAACGTTTGCAAGGAAACGATTCATAATTAGGGACCGTGCGCAAACTGCCAGGACACATAGCTTTCCTTTCGTAACATTTTTCACAGTTAAAATGAGGAACTGAACTCACAACAGCATGTGAGTTTATTTCCCTCCGTTAATTATATCCGTATGTAATTTACAATAGTCTGACAAGAGGAAACAGTTCAAAATGTCTTCTGGAATCAAAACGGAAGAAAGCTTGAGCGGGGGTAGGGAGGGTGGGAGGGGGGTAGGGGCAAAAGCCACGTAGGGGTACGTGGGGGAGGAGGGGGGGGGGTTCACAGGAGGCCAAAATGGAGCTACGTGGTTTATGCACGCTCCCTTACTGACAATTTAATGAGTCAGTACCACTATACTCTGAGAGTTAACAAGTATACGAATATAAGGAAAGCACAATAAGTAATAAAAAGAGGCAAAAAACCATAGAAAAATTTTAAATTCCTAATTTTTTTAAAAGATCTGCAGGTCTACAGATAAATTTGTAGGGCTGGCAGCACTATTTCAAATAGCAAATATCAATCCAAACAATGGGGATTCCTTCTCGCGCAGCCTAGTCTCTTCGGAAAATCCCCGTTCATAAAAGAAAATTTCAGTCAATGTTGCCAATATTTTCGTTTTTTTTCCCCTACTGAACCAGAAAAATATAGTAGATTTTAAACTAAGATAAGTACTTAGAATAAACTCTAAAACAGTCATTTTTAAACGATAACTGCCTACAAATTTGAGATTTAGTAGTTGTGAAAAAAAACGTGCCCCAGAAAAAATACATGTTTTTTTTCATGTTTTTTTTTCAAGCCAGAAAAAAACCGTTTTTTACAACACTAGTGGTGCTACAGAAGAATGTTGAAAATTAGGTGGACAGACAAAGTAAGAAATGAACGAGTATTGGAAATGATGGGTGAGAGAAGAAGTTTAGGGAAGAAGCTTATAGAAAGTAGAGACAGGCTGGTAGGTCATATTTTGAGACATGCTGGATTGGTTAATTTGTTAGTGGAGGGAACAGTCGACTGTAAGAACTGTAGAGGAAGACAGAGATTAGAATATATGAAGTAGATAATTGAGGACGTAGGATTATGTAGAAATGAAGAGGTTAGCACAGGATAGTAAGGGATGGAGGTTTGCATCAAACCAGTCGAAAGAATGACGACAGCAAAAAAAAAAAAAAAAAAAAAAAATGATCAGAAGTAAATGTGCTGTCGGAAACATGTATACTATAGGAATAAAAAGGTGGACACTTAGGCAAAGATTGCGAAGATAATTAGTTATATGAAAGACGGCTGTGCTATGGATGACGTGAAAAAGAAAAGTAATGGATTAAGAAGCTAGTACTTGACAGGTTTCTGGAATAATAGCTGAGCAATACAGGTGCCATTCTGGAGAATAGTATAGATCCGCCACAAGCAATTGAACAGTGGCGGCCGAAGTGATTTGTTCAGATAGTGACAACACTGAAATTTTTCGACAGTTTACTGATCTTCGTTACTGAAGTGAAAGGTGCCTGAAAATAAAAGCTCGGAGTTGACTAAGAATCACGCAACATAAAGATTTGTAACGCGTGAAAGTTTCATTACCTGCGTGTACTGCCTCCTTAAAGAAATGATTTTGAAATTAATCAGTGATAAATGTTTTAAAATCGACCAGTTGGTAAACGCTGGACGAGTTGACCTACAGGCAGTCCTGAATTACCTATTAGACACGACTATGCAGTAGCCTGGAGCCCCGATTTTTGAAGGTTGCTCCAGAGTTAACATTTTCCCATTAAATACAAATAATAAACTATACATTAATTCAACATAAAACAATCAAAGTAATATGAAAGCATGCAAATTAAATTTTTTGGTTTCATTGTAATGTACGATAAATAAAAGTAATTTTCAAAACATCACAAATTGTAAAATTAGTTTGTTTAATTGAATAAAAATATGATAAATTCAATTAGTCATCTACAAAACCTTTTCTTTGTACTTATAAAATACAAATAATTATTTTCAAAAACAAAGAGTCAAAATATTTTTCTGTGCCTTGGGGTCCATACTTTCTTAATCCGGCACTGCCTTCGATGGCCACGACACCAGTGAGCGCTTGAGAATCGTACCCTGTTACATTGTTATGTACAGTCATAGTCTTACGTAATTATCCTTCAAAGGAACTAAGAAACAGAAACAATATTGCCTCCTAGCATTGACAAAGCGTATAAGGCAGCGTTTCTAAACCTTTTTCAATCTGAGGACCAGTAAATTGTTAAAAATGTTGCAGACCACTAACTTGGACAGGCCTAATTTTACTATCCATATTATTGTTAACATCTGGCACATGTACCACTCTAACATAATAAATCTAAAACCATGTTTTGAATTCGTACGAAAACACAGTTATGAAGCTGGATGTGAACTATTAAAAGTTAATTACGTATTAACCAGAGTCTTAATATTTACCAAATAAAATAAATAATAATGTTACTACATGCTGGACGCTACACTACACCATCGGCCTACATGCACAAAATAAAAGGCGCTAGTCGGTACACCTTTTATTTTTGTTTACTTCATCACTCTTATGTTACCAATCCTACCACGTACCGTGACGCGGTTGCTCATACCTGTTTAAAACCCTAAGGAAACCGTCATTTACTTAGTCTTTAGAAGAATGGCGCTCTTTCTGATGCCATCTGGAAATGAAAAGACCATTGTAGAAACAATACTGTTCTATCCTCATCCTGGAAATGCCAAATTTTGGCAGGGTAATTGAAATATTCAAGGCTTTTAAAAAGTTGTGGTTATGGCCTCATACAGTACGAATATGGTATCAAAATTTTTGAAATTCTGCTTGTTTACCATCTGAACTATCTTCACAGACCACCAGTGATCCGCGAACCACAGGTTGAGAAGCACTGTCCCAGAGGATATTATTCGAATGTTACAAAATTGGCAGCTGTGCTGCGTTCTACCGACAGTGTTGCTAACTTTTTCGAGCTCCACAGTGCTCAACAACTCAAGTGTCTGCCCACTACTCGGGGCAGCGTGTGACAGAACAAAGTTGTTTCCATTCGCTATTAACAATGCGGACCTCCTCCCTCGAAAATTTCCGCGAAAACGCTAGAGCGCATGCGCAATTTGTGACACCCGGCGACTGTGTCCACGACAGCGAAACAGTTCACTGATGTGGCCAACAGATGGCGTTCAATACTTTATTTAAGGTAGAGTAGATAATGTCGCACTTTAAATATTTATTTTTCTTTCATTACATTTTTTTTTAGTTTGCATAAAACACAAACATCTCTGTCATTAGTACAAAGAGGAGTTAATTATTCTGGGATACATCTGTTTAATAAACTACCTAATCGTATAAAACAGCTTTCAGATAATAAAAATGTATTCAAACAAAAACTTAGAGATTATCTTATTGGCAACTCCTTCTACTCCATTCAAGAATTTGAAGAAAATAATTAATTGTACTCATTATGACGTTAGCAAAACTCAGTTGCAAAAATGTATGTTTATTATTATTTCTTGTATTTGTAAAATATGTATATATATATATATATATTTACTATGATATGACTCATATTATGTGTATATGTATCAACAATGACATGTTTCACATCCCAGAGGTACTTCCTCAGCAGGGATCCATGGAACAAGATTGATAAATAAATAAATAAATAAATAAATAATAATTTATTCTTTATTTGAAGGTGGTGCCATGTCACAGTGTCACTACGTCTAGAGCCGCCACTGCAATTGAGTACAACCCATTGCACATACACTGTATGGACACCCAATAGTGTATATCGTTAAGTTCGGGGGTAATAATTCTAACAGAAAATTTTGAAAATATTGCGGTTAGAATTTAATGGACCTAACATGCAGCTTTGACCATAATTTTTTTTAAAATGTCACGTAATCACATTGCAGCTCTTTCACTTATCTTTGATGAATTCCTTTCATATCAAGTCTTGCAATCCACGTTCTAATCCAAATACGTTTACTTCTCTTAGTTTTCTTCAGTAAAACACATATTTGTGACAGCTGCACGTACTGAGGTACAAGTTTACTTCATTCATTTCAGAAAACTATGATGAAAACTTTTATGCAGTGCAGTGGGGCAGATAACATATCTTTTATAAAATAAATATGACAAAATATTTTATAAAAGATCTTTGTCAAATATCTTTTACAATGTAATGCCGGCCCTACATACGAATCTATAATCAAATTTGAATTTAGGAAAAATTTTTCTTCTGCATTTCAACCCAAAACACATCACTTTTAAAAATATGCAGGGAACTAAGCAGGTTATCAAAAAAAATATATAATTGATAAGTCTCGGTCTGTTATATAATAATCCATCAAATTACGGTGCTACGATTCTCGTAGGTTATCAAAAAAAAAAAAAAAAAAAAAAAAAATTTATAAGTCTCGGTCTGTTATATAATAATCCATCATCAAATTACGGTGCTACGATTCTCGTAGAATTCCCTTGAGATTTGTGTGCAATATTCCCCGTGTTTCTGAGGAAATTCAACGTAGTGATCTCCCTCCCCACTTCTCTGTAGGTACACTCCTTCACATCAGTATGTGGTGAAGATCCCTTGTGCTGTCTCCACATTTCCTTCATTCATGACCTGGACCGTAGGGGAAATTTCGACAAAGCCCTATTTGATGATGGTTCTTATGCATCGACAAGACAAGGCAAAAGAAAAGAATAATATTTTTTGATACCTCTCTTAGTTCTTGAGATATCGTATCTCAAAATTGAGACGCTGCCTGGACTTTTAGCTCAGTTGTAAACAAGAAATGTTCTGCATCTAATAAACCAGAAGAAAAAATTTCCGAAAAACGCGGTGTAACTATAGTACCAGTAGACGAAGAAAAATCTCAAAATATTCAAAGAGTGAACTTTCCACCCTGGAAAAACAGATTCAGTTTACTTGAAGATGTCGATGTTATAGAAAAGGTAAATGAAATAGGTTTACGAGTCAAATTGCCTAAACCAACGAAGCTTAACGAAAGTGAAGTGATTAAAGAGTGTAGTGAAATTCTTAGACCAATTATCAACGGTGGTAATGAAACACAAAGCCCAAAGACATCAAATTGTAAACGCAGAGCTAGGCCAGTAAAAATACATATTTATGCAGACAGTCAAGGACGAAAAATAAGGGATATTAACGAAAGCAGTTCCAACCATCACACCTCAGCTTCAATAAAACCTGGAGCAAAATTTATAGATGTGGCGGCAAGCTCTTCACCTACAGATGCTACAGGAATGGCAGTTTTTATTGCTGGATCAAACGATGTAGCAAGAAATGAGGGAAAATTCTTCTTATCGTCTTTAAGAAGAAAGTTGCATACACTACAAAACACAAAAATTGCACTCTTCTCAGTATCATTTCGGCACGATCTTCCATTCTGGTCATGTGTGAATGCAGAAGTAGCTCGAGTAAATGAAGAAATAAAGAAACTCTGCAAAAACTTTAAAAATGTGTCTTTTGTAGATATAAGTAACTTAGGTAAGAGATTTTACACCGTTCATGGCCTCCATCTGAATGATCTGGGAAAAAGGTATGTGAGTGAGAAAATTATAAACCTAGCCGATGAGTTAGACCTCACACAGGTTAGAGCCAATACCACTGGGTTTCAAGGGAAATTCTTTTTTAGAGTTAACAAACTAGATGTGGGCCTAGCTGGTTTATCAACATTTACAGTGGAGAACCAGCCCAATGACAAGCAGGGTACTAGGCCCATGAGGTTAGTCAAGGAAAATAACTTAAGTCAGAACACAGTTAGCATTAGGAATTCGTTTAAGATAGGTTATCTCAATGTTGAAGGTATAAGAGGAAAACATGTACTTTTAAACGATTTTGCTAATGAGAATATGCTCGATTCATTATGTGTGAGTGAGCACTGGTGTAAGGGTAATGAAATTTCTTTTCATGTATTAGATGATTTCCAGTTAGTTAACAGTTTTAGCAGGGTACAGTGGATTCATGGGGGTGTGTCGATTTATATTAAGAAAGCGTTAATGAACGCTAGTAATGAATTAGATTTAGGTTTTTTGTGTAGCGAATTGCATTTTGAAGCTACCGGTATATATTTCGAGCATTTAAAAATAGTTATTGTATCACTTTATAGGTCACCCAGTGGTGACCCACTAACCTTTTTAGAAAAAATTTGAGAATTTATTAAATTTTTTTCTTAGTACTAGGTGGAGAAAGTTCAGTATAGTGATTGGTGAAGACATAAATGCTGCATTTCATGTGACAAAAAATACACACAATGTAAATGGATTTAAAAATCTGTTAAGACAATTTAATTTCAGTTTTTCTAACTGTAAACCTACAAGGGAGAATGCTTGTCTTGACAATATTTTTACAAATGTCAGCAGAGATTTAATGTGTTCTGATGTGGCTGTTTTTGCCTTCTCAGACCATGATTCAGTTTGGATTGAAATAGATATGCCTAATTTGAAGAACAAAGAGCACAAAGATCCTAAGGTGGCCATCAAAAGAGCAGTAACGCAGGATAAAATGTCTAATTTTATGGTCTCACTTGGGAATTGTGATTGGAAAGATTTGTGTAATAGTGTTAGTCACTGCTCTGCTAATGTAGCATTTGAGATATTTTTCTGTGCTTTCATAAATATGTTTGAGACAAACCTTCCGCAGAACAAATGTAAAGTCAATCCCAATACATAAAAAAAAAAAACATAGGCATAACAATGTGTGGTATACACCGCAACTAGCCAATATGAAAAACAATGTGTTATTGTATTTAGATTTGTATAGACTACACAAAACAGATACGACTAAGCTAAGATGCTTAAGAGCTCGAAAGGATTATAAACACGCAGTCAATGAGGCTAAGAAACAACATAACATATTCAGTATAGAGTCATCCAATAATAAATGTAAGAAAGCATGGAGTGTGATAAACTCAGTGCCCAAAACCAAACGAAAAGAGACTGTAGCAGTAACACCAGATGAATTTAATAACTTTTATATACAGTCGGTGAATGACATTTGTGGCAGCATTGTTAGACCCCAGGAATCTGTATCTGATCTCATAAAATGTCATAATGTAAACTATACTTTGAAAGATAAATTTGTACTTTCGGAGGTATCACCAGATGATGTTTTGGGTATTGTACATAACTTTAGGCCATCTGATAGTGTAGATATATATGACCTTTCTAGTAATATGATTAAAAAAGATAATTGGTTGTATATTATTTCCTCTCACTTATTGTATAAATAAATGTTTAACTGGAGGTGTGTTAAAATTATCTAGAGTTGTGCCCATTTATAAGAAGGGAGAGAGAGAGATTGCCCATCTAGTTATCACCCTTATCTCTGACACCAGTTTTTTCTAAGGTACTAGAATCTGTTATCTATAAACAGTTAGGGGTTTATTTTGAGCACAACAACATTCTTTCTACTGTAAAGTTTGGCTTTAGGAAAGGCAAATCTACTGCTCATACTATTGACTCTTTGATTAAGAAGGTTCTAAGTGCTTATGTGGAGAAAACCTATGCTCAGGCAACTTTTTGTGACCTCAGTAAGGCCTTTGACTGTGTAGACCACGATTTACTTCTTAATAAATTACTTCATTACAGAATCATTAGTGACAAAGCTGGTAATATCTTTGAATCATTTCTTAGTAATCGTAAACAAATTGTATGTATTGGAATGGTAAGATCCCAGATAACTGAAATCAAGTGTGGTGTGCCACAAGGCTCAGTATTGGGACCGTTGTTATTCATTTTAATGATAAATGATTTGCCATTTTATATAATTTCCCATCCCATTCTATATGCTGATGACACCGCTTTTCTTACTGTAAGTTCAGACTTTGAAACTCTTCAAACCATGACTAAAGACACCTTATCCCAAGTGTCAATCTGGTTTCGAGCTAATGGGTTTTTGCTCAATGAGAGTAAAACACAACAAACAGTATTTAGTCTAAGAGAATACCCAGTAGATGACTATGTAGGTTATGTTAAGTTTTTAGGTATTGTTATAGATAATAAATTGTCTTGGGATCCACACATTAAATATGTTAGTGCAAGGTTGTCTAGAGTGGTGAATTTGTTAAGAAATTTAAAAAATCATGTACCTACAGCCTATGTAAGATCAGCGTATTTTGCTTTTTTTCAGTGTTATATACTATGGACTTTTATTTTGGGGCAATAGCACACATGTTCAGAATGTCCTTGTCCCTTCAAAAGAAGGTAATTAGGATTATGTCAAACTCTGAAAAATTTGCCCATTGTAGACCACTGTTTATTGAATTAAAAATAATAACGGTAATAAACTTGTACATTTACACTGTTCTCCTGCACACAAAAAATAACCAAGCTGAATACCTTCTTAGACAAGATATACACTGTCACAGTACGAGAAATAATAGGCACATTGACATACCTTACTGTAGATTACCGAAATCATTGAACAGTTATGAAGTGTTGGGTATGAAAATGTTTAACAAACTACCTCTAGAATGGGTTGAAGCCCCATTAAATCTATTTAAGCAGACATTGAATAGCTGGTTATGCACTAATCCTTTTTATTCAGTTAATGAATTCTATGAATGTGGAAATATGAAATAATTGTGTGCGGAGTGTACAATTTAAATTGTTTTTAATTATGAATTTTGTCTTGTTTGTATTTTCATATTTGTATTATTGACTTTATCTATTGCTATGACAGTTTAATGACAATAAATTCTTTATTATTATTATTATTGTTATTATAGAAAACTGTTTGCCGTTGCTACTAGGAACTACACGGTGAACATGCACAATAGGTGTTTTGTTTTATGCTTAGCTGTTGTAGTTAGGTTGAAATACGTCCTAGATCAGAAGAAAAACTTCACCTAAAGCACAAGGAATTATAGGGGAGAGTGGGAGGAATGGGACACAGGAGGAATGGGACACCTGTGATATTTTCAAAACTACCGCGTCTACTAACTTCAAATGTTCATCATAGATAGCGCTAGGAGTGCCCTATAAGCCAGTGGAGTTATATCGTTGAAAGTGGTGGACTTTAAATTTTGTGTTGAAAAAAGTGTTTTTTCGCCTTTAAAAGTAAGTTTAGTGTGTTGTATGAATTTTTTTCTTATTTTTAATAGAACAGAGAAAGTCATAATGCTTTAACATGTGGGCATAACATATAATTTGAAGATTATTTAACACCAAAAAGTTCTGCTTTGTGATCAGTAGTTTGTCTTCCATGCACGTAAATTTCAAAATGGTTGCCTGCAGGAGGTTTGGGACAATGGTTTGCAGGTGGAATGGGACAAGTCCCAAACCTCCTGCACTATGTAAACTAAATTGTATGAAAAATAAGTTGAAATTTATTGTGCATCGTCCAATAAATGTAGAAGCTTTTCATTTTTTACATTTTTTTCAGACTTTTGTCTTCACAATGCAGCGTGTTTATAAGAGAAAAACTAAACGTCAGAGGTTAACAAAGGAAAAACTTAAGTATGCTTCTCTGAGATAATTGAGAAAAATCGGTCATTAAGAGATGTGGCCAAGGAAATTGATTCGAGCAAGTCTGCACTTGACAGATATGTAAAAGAAGCCAAATTGTTACCCATTGGAGATGAATATTGCTACCAACCTAATACAAATGTACGACAAGTTTTCACCATTCAAGAAGAAAGAAGTTTGAAGTTGTATTTGATAACTTGCTCCTACATGCATTATGGATTAACTACAGTTCAGGCTCGCAAATTTGCGTACCAATTTGCTAAGGCCAAGAAAATTCCAGATGTTCTTGGTTGGGAAGAAAAGAAGACAGCAGGAAGGGAGTGGCTATTTGGTTTTATGAAACGCAATATGGACATTACTTTACGTTCTCCATCCCCTACCAGTCTGTCAAGGGCTACTAGTTTCAATAAGAACAATGTTATGAAGTTCTTCGACAATCTGAGAGAAGTTCTCCTCCGCCACTCTTTTAGTGCAAATAGTGTGTGGAATTGTGATGAAACAGGTGTTACAACTGTTCACAAGCCTGTAAAAGTGATTGCGGAGAAAGGAACAAAGCAAGTAGTGCAAGTGACATCAGCTGAATGTGGTCAACTCGTTACAGTTTTGTTAATGCAGCAGGTAATACAGCACCGCCTGCATTTGTTTTTCCACGGAAGAATTTCAAAGATCATATGCTGTATGGTGCTCCAGATGGCAGCTTAGGTTTGGCTCATCCAAGTGGATGGATGACTGCAGAGAACTTTAAGAAAGTTTTGGATCACTTCATTAAAAATGTGAAATGCTCAAAGGAAGATCCAGTTCTACTTTTGTTTGACAATCATGATAGTCACATAAATATTGAAATCATAGACACTGCGAGAGAACATGGAGTTATCATTGTGATATTCCCCCCTCATTGCAGTCATCGCCTTCAACCATTAGATGTGTCAGTGTATAGTTCGTTCAAAAACAGGTACAACATGGCATGTAGTAACTGGATGGCAATGCAGCAAAACCTTGCTAAACCAATCAGCATCTACAATATTGCAAAGCTAGTGAATTCCGCATTTCTTCAAGCTTTTACTAAAGAAAACATCATCAGTGGTTTTGAAAAAACTGGTATTTGGCCATTTAATTCGGAGATTTTTACAGATTATGATTTTTTGATGTCATCAGTCACCGACCGTCCATTTCCACAAACAACAGAACAAGACACAACTCAGAATCTACTTCCAACAACTGATAGGCCTCCACAGGGAAATGAGTATGAAGAAGACACAGAAGAAATTCCTTCGACTTCAGCTCGAGAATCCGTCACACCAGAGATGGTACGACCATATCCGAAAGCTGCAGCAAGAAAAACAACAGGAAGAGGAAGAAAACCTGGGAGAACACGGATCTTGACTGACACACCCGAGAAAACTGAAATTGAAGAACAGTTGAGAAAGAAAACAGCGAAGATCATCAGTCCATTTGCCCTGTCTAGGCCTGCATTTGTTTCTTCCAAAGAAACAAGAAAAATGTCTGAAGAAGAAACTTCAGAATCAAGTGAGGAAATGGAAACAACACATAGTGAAGAAGAATTCACAGAATCATCAGACGACGAGCAAGAGTTAGACTTAAATTATGAGATCAAAGATGTTACAATTGGTGACTTTGTTCTTGTAAAATTTGACACAGGAAAAACTCTCGTGCACTACATTGGAAAAGTAAAATCCGGATGGGATGAAAACAATTGCTTGCTGGTCAAATTTCTGCGGAAGCGAGGCAAGTCAATGACATTCGTTTATCCCAATGTAGAAGATGTGGGTGTTACTAGAAGAGATGATATAATTTTGAAGATGCCAGCTCCCGTCGTTGGAGGAACCAAGAGAACTAGCAAGATTTTTCGCTTCGGAATAAATTTAAGTGTAAAATTTCCTACACTACGATAAAGAATTTTGTATGCAACATTTTTTCTTGTTAAGCCACAATTTTTTCAGTTTCTAAACCTAAATTATCTTTTTTTAATATTAAACTTGTCCAAGAATAACATTGTTGGTACTTTTTTTAAAAAATGAAGTTACTGTCCCATTCCTCCTGCACTTAGGAGGAATGGCCCAATGTCACTTCTTTCCGAAAATTGAAGATTCCCTTGCTATTATAGCGTATTTTGAAAAGATACTTATACAGTATATAGTCAGATACATGTACTCAACATATACATAGTTCATATACTTCCAATGTTCCCACAGCTCCCTGAAAAAGAACTCAAGCACAAATTGTCCCATTCCTCCCCACTCTCCCCTACATATAACTGATTTTTAACATTCGATACATCGAGAACTAAGCAAGATATATAAAAAAAATTATTTTTTGTTTCCTATTTTTATCGTAAGGAAGTATAAAGATCAGATTTTAAATTCATCAAATTTCAGTGACTCGGATATCGCATTGAGGAAGGAAATATATGGAGGAGAAGTGACGTTAAATCTGTGAAGCAGGTCCTAAACTCTCGCGCATGCGCAGTGGCGGCAGCAGCGGTATTGTGCTTCCAAACAATTGCGATGTTCACATTGTGTTAGATGTAGTGATTATTTCATTTTGTAATGTGTATAAGTGTTTTATAATGCCATCTTGTGTTGCGTACTGTTGCACAAATAGACAAGAGAGGAAAGAATCTGGAATATCATTTCATAAGTAGACTAAGTTGAATTCTAATTATCGTTGTTGAAGTGGGCGGTAGGAATTGCAAACTTCGCTGCCTGTCTATAAATATTTAGTCATAGCTCTCAATGGGATGACTTTGTTCTCAAATTTTTGTTGGTGTAGTGTAGAAAATGTGTTAAATTATGGTATGCTATCTAGGAATCTTGATGAAGCAAACGATGTTGTTACCGCAAATACAATTTGCGATTCAAATACGCGTGTGTGGGTATGTCTACATAGTTTGATTCTGTAGCGGCAATTTAATGGAGATTGTGGTTGTCTAAATGCAGTCTGTACCAGAATGGTTTTGTTGTTCCATAAGGGACAAAGAATTTATCTATTACTGTCAGTAATTTCATGAGAACCAAGTTAGTGACAAAACGTGTATCGCGATGGAAACTACTTTCACTTCCAGATATTCCCAATTAAGCTTACGATGTATGGTAACAAAATAACTACTTTTATTCTGGTCTAGGCCTCATTTCAACCTAACCACAAGTGTTAGTAAAAAAACTGAAATATCCATTCTGCATGTCCATCATGTAATTCATTGTGGCTTTGGCAGAATTAATTTTTAGTCCAGGCCGCATATCAACCCAATCCCAGTATATCCCGAAAACTAAGCAAGATATCGAAAAATTTTATTCTTTATTTTAGATTTGTCTCGTCGTGTTACATAAGAATCGATCATTAAATTTGACTTTTGCGAAATTTTTCTTCTGCATTTCAACTCAAGACACCTCACTTTTGATACAGAACTAGGCGAGATATCGAAAATTTGTATTCTCTATTTTTTTATCTGTCTCGTCTTTTTAAATAAGAATCCGTCATCAAATTTGACTTTGACTAATTTTTTCTTCTGAATTTCAACGAAAAACATTTCTACATCTACATCTACATATATACTCTGCAAATCACAAAACTGTGGGTGGCAGAGGGTGCTCAGCACCAAACCTAATCTCTTTGTTGTGCATTCCAATCCCTAATGGTATGAGGAAAAAAGGAATTCATATAAGAATCAGTGCGGCACCTTATTTCTCTAATTTTATCTTTCCTGTCATGCCGACCAAGTAGGTTGGTGGACGAAGTATTTCACTACACTCGTAAGTGAAAGTGGGAGTACGCACGTTTGAGACAGAATATCTCGAAAACTAAGCAGGATATCAAAAAAATTATTCTTCATTTTTTATTTGTCTTATCGAGTTACATAATAATCCATCACCAGATTGCGGTGTCACGTTTATTCTAGTCCCCCCTTGTGGTTTTTGTACATAATACCCATGTCTGTATGGAAGCGGCCATGCCCCCCCCCCCTTCCCCCCACTCCTCCTCCACCCGGCTTCACTTCAATGCGTGGTGAAGATCTCTTGCGTCGTCTCCATATATTTCCTTCCTCCATGGGATATCGTAGTATTGCCAGTGAAGCATATATATTATATATATCATGAAACGTTATGTGAAGGACGTTAGGGGCAAAAAATGGGGGTATTGGTATATAGGAAAATTGCCACCGTAGCAAGCGCTCCATAACAATTAAATGAAATTAAATAATGTTCATTTGGAATCTCTCTGTAAGTATTATTGTTATTGAATGTTATTCTTGCTTTTGAGTAGATGGAATCTTTGCTTAAAATGGCGGAAAGTGATTTGCGGGTGGAGGGGTTGAGCATGCTGTAGCCTGCGTGTTGCTAGGGGGAAATTGCTTGCGTTGTTTGGATTTAATCATTTAGAAGCTGGCGCAGTGCAACCAAATAATGGAATTATAAATTTGATCATAGAAACGTTGAAAGGTTGTGACGGATTTTTAGTGTTGTTTGATAGCTGCGTTTTGTGTGTTATGAAATTTGGGCTCTAGTTTCTCTGTTTATTTTTAAACGTTAATTTTGCTCTGCCTCTTGAGAAAATGGAGACTGGATACAACAGACAACAAGCCGGACCAGAAAACCAGTTTCTATTGAACGAAGGAGCGCCAAGAAATGGAATGACGCCAAGAGGAACTCGTAAATGTAAGTGTTCCCATTTTCATTCAATAAATATCAAGCAGCTGTTAATAATGGTAACAGCGGTTTTCAGCTATGATTCTCAACAGCCTTACTTTGGCGGTTAGCGCAGTGCGCGATATATTCACAACACCTGTTGGCTGTACACTTGTTTTTCAGTTGTCTGTAACGCAACGGGAAAGAGAAGCAAAGTTTGCGATTTTGTACAGAGGACCACAAAGACCTGCTGCTCTAACTTGGTGGCATTGTACCATACTTAACGCATTATTTAAGTTTTGTTTTGATACTAGAAATGTCGTGCTAGTACCTACCGTTTCAGAAAGAATGTGAAACAAAAGTTATTGAGAACTGTAAATTCATGGTTCGATTTTACTGGTCGGTAAATTGCTGGAGAACTTTATATCAAAGTGCAACATGAATATCTGTGAGAGAGAAAGTGGGGTACTAGTTACATTGTTATATTTGATGTCAGTAACATGGTTCTCATAAAAGCAGCTTAAATTGCTAATAAAACTAAATCCATCATGTGTTATGAGCTGTAACAATAAGTTCCATTCTATTCCAGGTTGCTTTTTGACCTAGCAACAAACTCCAATACTGTTGCTGTTTGAAAATGAATCTTTTTACCGCCTGACCTGTAATACATGAAGTTAATACAAAATTGTAAACAGCAACTTTGTTTTAAGAATTCTTGTTCGAGTAAACCACAGTATGCTTTGTGTAAGATATTTCAGGTGAATTAGGCAATGGGAGCCAAGTGGTTATAGGTAGTCATGGATGTTAATTAAAGAGATGTTTCAGACAAAAGTTCAATACATTACAAAGGAGGTGGTTAAAGTGCAAGGAGATAGTAAGAATGGTTGACGAAATGCTTATTCCAAAACAGCGCTGCTAAGTAATGACTCTGACTCAAGAAGGAAGTGTCCTTTTGGTTTGAATTTTTTTACACGTGTTCCATGTAGCTACAATATTATTCTAGGATTTGTTTCTACCACAGCCATCATATATAGCCTATGTACCCATAGAATTTTCACTATGAAAACTCAATAAAGCTGAGGCCGCAGCACAATGACTCTAGGAGTCCTCTTTGTTTGAAAACTTTTACCCACATTCCTTTTACAATATTGTTTAAAAATACCTAGAAAGAAAAAAGAATGCCGTATTGTTAGATGGCAAGTGATCATGAGAAACCATATTGCTACATCCAAAGACGCGTTTCTTGAAACGCGTCACGCCATAAATTAATAAATAAACAATTTATTAAAAGTAACTGTGTTGCAGGATAATTATTTGCTCACCTTATATTTCTAAACAGTTACAGACTTTCAAAAGTCCATTTATCATGGATAAAATAAAAATCCAAAGATAATAGTCATTATAAAGAAATGTATGCACATGCTTTAGTGTGTCTTGATTTTCCAGCAGCACTATTAGCGTCACTTGTGGGTTGGCAGAAATGCATCCTGGACCAGAATTAATGTTATTGGAAGTCACATGTTTATGCATATGATGTGTAGAGGTCACTTAAAATTTAACAGTATGGTGATTTTTGTGTGAAATTGGTTCAGCATAGCTGCAATTTTACATAGATGTTCGTTTCCCCATATTTCACTCCACAGCCAATACTACCTAGTGCATTCCACTGGTGATTTTGTGAGGTATTATTCTAAAGTTTCGAAGTGTGGCTATGGAGGAGGCTGGATAAATTAAGCTGAAGGGACAATATGAGGAAGTGCTGGAACTAGTAGGAGAGAAAAGGTCGCTCATAAAAAAAATAATGAACAGAAAAACTATTGGGCATGTGCTGAGGAATGAGTGCTTGCTTAGAACTGCTCTGGAGGGGATTGTAAAGAGAGGGAAAAGAAGAGACGGCGAAGGAAGAAAATGATTGATGATATAATGATAAATGGGAAGTACATAGAGACTAAGAGAATGGCGGAACAGGGGGAGACGTGGAGGGCTGCCACTGTGCATGGACCTGCTGAATAACAGAGAATCCTAGATGATGATGATCCTCAAGTTTCCCAATGTGGTGGTGTCATGTCGGTAGCTATGGGGGTGTGGTATATATGGTGGTTTAAATTGGTCAATGGAGGGTATTTTCATTTTTCGACCAAAGCATGTACGCCCCTATATTTCACTTTGCAGCTATAAATACCCTGTGCAGATCACTGATGTTTGTGTGTGGAATTAGCCTTGATTCTCCCATCCTGCACTATTGTGGTTACTTGTCATTGGCTTTCAATCAAAATTCTCTACAAACATGAACGAAGCCATGGGCAACAGCTAGTAGATACATATTCTTAAATAATATGCTCCAGGGAATATGTGTGAAAATTTTCAGCCTTAAAGACAATTCATTCTCGAGTCTGAATCATTGCGCAGCCTTCCAAAACTGAAAGTAGAAAAAAGTACATAACCTACTTAGTAAGGTGAGAAGTTGGTAAAAAAAACACAACCCGGTTATAAAACAGCAAGGTGGTAGGTAAACATTGAAACTACTAAACAAAGAATTAACAGCTAAAAGACACAAGATAAATATGTGTTTATTGAGTATATTATGGGTGCCAGTGATTCATTTGGTAGGCGATGATGTGATCACTCCTCACCAGGTATCTCATCTATTTGCAAGATTAAGGATTAACACTAAACTGTTGTGTTGTACATGACTGGCTGTCTTCATCTATTTTAAATATTGGGTTTTCTTTCCCTGTCCTACTTCATTTTACTTTTCTGGAACATTTTGCTTCCCATTACTATTTCTAGAAAACTAACTTTGGTATTCAACTTCTTCCTTAGGTGACAGCCCTTCAGAAACTGCATGTTACTAGATTTTTTTAAGTAAACTCTGGTAATATTTTGCCCATTTGAGTCAGGTATTAAGCTGTTAATGTCTATGAGTAAACTTATTAAGCAAACATTGGGTGGAAATTGTGGATTGTTTTTCATCCTGGAATAATCCATCCTGCAAAACAAGAATCGTTTGAGGATAAAAATTAAAAAAAACCTATATTTGATATCTATCTTGTAAGGAAAATATATTGGATTGGCATTAGAAATGTGCCTTTTGCGCATAATTTTATACTGCTGGGGAAGGGTATGTACCCAATAATTGCATTGTTTCATGATTTTTATATCTTTTTGTGTGTGTCAAAATCATCCTGCTGTCATCTGCTGTAAAGGGGTTGTTTATTCATCTGCTGTAATTGTACATATAACGAGAATTCTTCCAGGCAATGAAAATAAGAAAGAATGGGAAAAATAAACTCAATACTTAACCGTAAATGAAGACTGCAGTGAAAACACACACACCCACAGGTATATATTTGTAACCATAAGTGTTAAACAATGAAGCAGAGATGACCAAGGTGCAAAGTTTGGGGATGACAATAGTGAGGGAATAAGTAGCCTACTTAGTTAATAATAATGGGAAAATAAAATCTTTGGAAAGACTGTGCAATATAACAAATTAAAATGAAATAGAATCTAATGAAAAATTAAAAGCTTTTGAATCATATAAAATATTGTGTAGTGACAATGAAACAGCAGGTGCTAAGTAGAAAAATGGAATTAAAATTAAAATGGGGAAACGAACAATTCTAGCATAGCCTCAACAAGCTGCTTTGGGAATACATTAAAGCGAATGGTAAACTGTTGCTTAGTTTGGTGTCTGTAAATGAAAAATCTGCTGAGTCGTTTTCAGTGTCGATTCAGGAAGTGCCGTTCAAGTTAGGGCAATTTGATAAAAAGGATATATTCATTTGCAGGCAACAGCCTGTGTGTGTGGCCTACAATACTACCTGATGGCGTGGAATTTTAAATCAGCTCCATTAATGAGGATTTAGGGGAAATCTAGTCCATTTTTATCGATGCATTGCTTCCGGTATTGAGTTGGTTGTGTAGTATCATACCCTTTTTCCAGGAAATTGGTGTTCCTCAATGATCAGTTTAAGTATTACCTTTCCTGCTGATGCTTTCAACATCATTTCATTAGCAATGACGAGTCCCATTAGGTATTTGTCATTTGTAGATGACTTTATTCCCTTAAGTTCTTCATCTAGCCTGAGAGTTAATGAGAGGCGTTCTGTTAGCTCAGTGGCTAAGGCGCTTGCTTTCAAAACGTTCGCTGCTCTTGCCCCGGGCATGAATCCCGGCACGCGCAGGAATTTTGAGAGTTGTGTTTAATCATATGAGCTATGCCAGGACGCTCCGTGGTTCAGATTCCACGTTAAACTGTAGGTCCCAGAGGAAAGGAACTGGCCGTCCTACCTCTGACACAATGGCTTAGTATGCCTCCTTCGGGAGGATCCAACCAACTTTCGGGTTGTGGACTAAGTTAAAGTTATTGCTACTTATACTAAAAAGGCTAGATGAATGGTCAATACGCAGTGGTTTTTGTTTTTTTTTGTTGAGGATACCCAGTACCTACTTTTTAGTCATAGTTGTCATCATTTATCAGAACCTCATCTTAATGTTTTAAGGAAACTTTCATTTTCTTGGTTTCATATTTGAAAGTAGTCTCTACTGTCCGCTACATCTTAGAGATGTGAAAGCCATAGCCTTAAAGAATCTGAATGTTTTAAAATGTCTGTGTGGTAAGTCATGGGGTGCCGACCGCTCATGCCTACTACAATTTTACAAAAGCCTTTGTACAGTCACAGTTGGAGTACGTTCATGCTGCATATGGTTTAGCGCAAGATGGCTTCTCTTTAGATATTGTACAGTATTCATCATGCATAAATTCAGTTTTCCATGGGTGCGTATTGCAGCAGACCCATTTCCAGCAATTGAGCCCAAGCTGGTGAGCAACCACTCGACATCCAGTGATAAGAAAAAGGCTTGAAGGCTTCCTAGGCATTTGGAGGTGCACGGTTCCTTGTTCTAACCAAAGATAAGGTTAACTAACATCAGTAGGCTTACTGCTACCTGAAAGTTCTATAAGATGAGGTTAGAGCCTTTTTTGAGAAACCAAATACAAGAATTGCAATTTTTTTTAAATAGGATGTTTTGGCGAATATTTATACGTTAATTGCTTTGTTTTGGATGGCGCTACAAATTTCTGTTATGTACGTAGATTTCTGCAAGATTAGCTAAAGCATTAAATTATACTTTAACCCTATGCTTACTTTGGAAGCTATTCGAAATAAAACTTTTAAAAACTTGGAGAGCAAAACTTTATCAACATGTGAAATTTCATCCAAATCGCTAGAACCATTTCCAAGATCATCTGGTTTACCACCTCATAAATTGCTTTTAAAGAAGAATACTATTATTGTGCTAAATACAAATCTTAATGTTACTCAGGAGTTAAGAGCAAGATTTGTGGTAATCCACTTAGACAAGAACATCATCAGTGCTTAAATTCATTCACTCCGATAAAGCTATGCTCATACCTCGCAGTAAACTCACATCTTCTGATCAACCATGCCTTTCCAAATGATAAAAAACAATTCACAAAAGAAGTAACCTTCATTATGAACATTAATAAAGCAGAAGGTCAGACGCTTCGAAAGGCAGGATTGTATTTATCAGAACCTGTTTTTTCATATGGACACCTGTACAGGATTTTTTACAAGAATCTTAGGTTCAGTAATATTTATATTATGTTTTAAAAAGACATACGGTCAGAAAGTAAGTGATGATCACATTATAACTGCTAAGCTATGTAAGGTTTTGTATAGAAATGGAGTTTGAAAAAATCACAGCTGTTAAAGACAATATCTACTTTTTAAATGTTTTACAGTTGAACTTGTAGTGTTTAATGGTAACAACTTTTTACAGTAAAAGTGATATTTATTACTACTCTTCAAAATAAAAAATTGCATTTACTAATTTCCTTCTATTACCATTCGGTCGCTGACCACGATACTATTTGCACGGGTCAGCTAAAATACAAAAATTATTCATTTAAAGTTATAAGAGATCCTTATACTAGCCTTTTCCAACCAACTGTCAACCTCTCCTTCACATGGTGCACTCTGTTTGCACGGACGAGGTTCTGAAGTCTGAGTTATTCCCGGTATAAGGAGTCACCCACTGCTTGCCAACGGCCTCCGAAAGGAGGGTGGAAGAGCGGGGAGTGGTCCAGGGCACCATCTTGCCCTTGGGATCAGAAATGGCCCCTAAAGGCGGATGAATCAGAAGTGATCAACAGCATGGGGATGCAGAAGGCAACGGGAAACCATTGCATTGAAGACCCAAAGGGTATCCCGAGGACATGTAATCCTCTCAAATTACATATATCATGATGGCTTCTTCATGGGTAAAATATTCCAGAGGTAAAGTAGTCCCCCAATTGGATCTCCGGGTGGGGACTACTCAGGGAGGAGTCATCAGAATGGATAGAAACATTCTACGAGTCGCAGCGTGGAATGTTAGAAGTCTGAATAGGGCAGGTAGGTTAGAAAACCTAAAAAGGGAAATGGAACAAATGAAGTTAGATGTTGTTGGGATTAGTGTGATTAAACAGGGTGGCCACAGACCTGCAAAATCTGGAATTATCAGGGAATTTAAAGCAACCTTGAAATATCATGGAAATATCAGGGAATCCAAGTAATTTCAAAAATTATCAGGGAATTTTAATTTCAACAACCCGAAATTTGGAAATTTTTTGATAATTTATTTGAAAATTGAACTTTTGCATTAAATAATTCAGCTTATATATTTTTGACATAAAATAGCCAACAAATGCCACATTTACACTAGCAGCTTGCATCTGGTCTTGCGCTTCATTGAGATACTATGACGAGATGTTCGTACACGAGTGCTGACATGAACTCTCTCTGGAACTCAGCATTTGAAATTATATTTAAAAAAAAGGTGGATGACATCTAAATCAGAATTATAGTACCACATGTAAAATGAGAAGTTATATTTTTTACTGAATAAAACAGCAATCGTACGGTAGTAAGTTTATAAAGGTGTTTTTATGTTTCACTAAACAGTTTTACAATTTCAAGCAAAGTGTTTAAAAAAATTGAATTTGTGGAGAGTCTTTGAAGTCCTGTAGAATGTCACAAGCTGGTTTTGAAGTTCTTTTGAGAAAAATTGAACCTTTAATATCAAAACAAAAGCCTAGATTCAAGATACCAATGCCAGCAAAAATGTTAATAGCGATAATTATATGGCTTTATAACTTTTTTTGTATCAATGATATAAGGTGAATTAAAGCATAAACAAAATAATATGTAAGATCGTGCAAATACTAACCAGAGGTCTAAATATGTAGGATTTATAAAGTTTTGTGCCATTCAGAGCTCTTTCAAATGCTGAATCAGTGCGACAGTATAAACATTGTGCTCGTGCCTTTGACTCGCACCAAATAAACCACTGCAAAGGCAAGCGGCACAGGCAAGCAACCATGCAAGCAACCACACGAGGTGAGCCTACACGATTTCACGGTTTATACAAACTCGTGTTCATGCTATCTTCCGTAGACTCGTGGAAACTCGTGAAAGTGTTAACTCAGCAACAGAAGAAATTGAAGATGGAACAAAAGAAGCTACAATAACTGAACCAGAAGTTTTGAAAATAAAAGTGTAGCAAATGAAAAAAGGCATAAAAAATCTAAGCTTTTGACTGAGTCAAGTTACTGATAAACAATTTAAAAATCTTCAATTATTTAACTACCAAATGTTGAAAGATTACTAATTTGCTCCAGTTCATTGAATCAATACACCGGGAAAGTCTCCATTTACATACTCATTATCTTATTTTTATGCTACTCATTTTTAATCAAGCTTCATAAGATTATTAAATTAGTTATAAAATATTCAAATAAACATTCTTAAACGTTTCTTTTTCTAATTTTTTGAGTTTTATACCAGATTTAATTATTTACAATCAAAATCTAATTAAAACTTTAAATATCTTAATCATGCAAATAAACTTTCTAAATCAGGGAAAATATGGCAAATTTTTCTGGAAAACCTGGAAATATCAGGGAATTTTCAAATCATTACCTTGTGGCCACCCTGTTAAAAAAAAGGACTCGCAGGATTTCTGGTCTGGGGAACACAGGATAATTAGCACACAAGCTGTCAATGGAGTCACTGGTGAAGGATTTGTAATGAATAAGAGAGTAGGGAAACGGGTGAATTATTATGAACAGTTTAGTGACAGATGTGAGAACGAAGGCTTTCACGGCGTATCAGTGATATGAAGTCTTCATGGGTTCGCCGCCGTATGGTGTTGAAGAGAAACATCTAGCTTTCGGCGGCTGCTCTGTCGCAATCTTCTGGTCTGATGTTACGCAGGGAGCACCAGAGCTGCACTGGCGATGTCTGGCCCCCGCATGCCTTTATAAGTCCTGACCTCTCCCCTCCACTCGCTCCGTCTCGCGCCTCCCTTATTGCGCTTGTCATTGATTCACTGGCGGAGCGAATGTCAATGCCAATCACGGCAAGGCGGAAACTACATTTCCCGACTGTGCCTCGCTACCTCTCCAATTGTAATTTGGATGTTTTAGAAGGGACAGAGCCATTTTCGACGCGTCACTAAGCCAAAGAGCCGTGTCCCTATTAACCATGTTATTATCCAGCCGTATTTCTAACGGTTCTTTAATGACTGACTCCCAGTAGAAAGAGTACTTGGGTAGCATCTTCACATTACCAAAGTCCATTTTATGACCGTTTTCAGTCTCATGCTGGCTTACTGCAGATTTCTCCATCTGGGACAAGTGGATGTTGCGCTCATGCTCTGCCACAAGAGCCTTGATGGTCCGGAACGTCTGACCGAAATAGGACTTGCCACATTGGCATGGTATGCTGTAAACACCAGGAGTCATCAATCCCAAATCATCCTTCATGGGCCGGAGCCAGTCACGGATCTTTGCAGGAGGCCAGAATATGCTCTTAATTCCATGCCGAGCCAATATCCTGCCTATTTTCCCTGAGATGTTTCCTGCTGCATGAAGGCCATTGCCTCTGGCTGGACTTCTGGGTCTACTGGGCGTTTCTTTGCCTTTTTCCTAATTACTCGCTCTATTACTCAGTCGGAATAGCCATTCCTCTTGAAAGTACTGCAGATATGTTCAAGCTCAGATGGCAGGCCCTCTGTGTCGGAGATTTTTCTTGCTCTGTGCATCATCATGTGCAGTACGTTGTTCTTCTGTGCCGGGTGGTGTAAATAGCGGTCTGTGTGTGTGGGATTTCAGTACACAGTACGTGAGAGGCTTCCATCTGCTCTCCGTCGAATAAGGATGTCCAGGAACGGCAAGCTGCCGTTCTTCTCCAGTTACATCATAAACTGGATGTTTAGATGGTCTAGGAATTCATACAGACTGTGGATGCCATGTGGCCAAATGACAAATGTGACCTCAATATAGTGATAGAACCAAATCCGCTTTAGGCTAGACCCTTCGATTGCCTTATCCTCGAATTCTTCCATGAACAGATTGGCAACTACTGGCGACAATGGTGACCCCATTGCTACACCATCCATCTGTTTATAGAATTTCCCACCATAGGTAGAGGTAAGGACCAGCTCAAAGAGGTTTACGATGTTGAGTTCGAACAGATGGTGTAACAGCTGTAGGGTCGGCTAAGGGAACCAACAACAAAATGACATAAAAACTGACCATGATGTCAGTGTCCGATAGCCGTATCTCTAGAAGCGTGTTAACGAATTCTGCCGAGTTCTTCACATGGTGGGGACATTTCCCCACAAATGGGTCTGGCATTCCTGTCAAGTACTTGGCCACAGCGTATGTTGGGCTACCTATGGCACTTAGTGCGAGATACAACTTTAGGACACTGACATATAGATCATCTTTTGAGACATGCTGGATTGGTTAATTTACTGGTGGAGGGAACAGTCAAAGGTAAGAACTGTTGAGGAAAACAGAGATTAGAATATATGAAGCAGATAATTGAGGGCGTGGCTGGTAAGGGATATGTAGAGATGAAGAAGTTAGCACAAGATAGGAAGGGATGGAGGATTGCATCAAGCCAGTTGAAAGACTGACGACAGCAAATCACCTCGCTGTAATCAAAGAGAACTTAACCAACATCAGTTCAGGTTACTGGTGCCTGTTCGTCTACGAGATGGCATTAGTGCTGTTCTCGAGATATCAAATACAAGAATTGCTATCTTTTTTTACAAAATTCTATTTATTTATTTAAACTAAAAAAAAAAACTTTTTCTAAATATAAAAATTCATCCAAATCATTAGAGCCATTTTCGAGATCCATCCAATATATATATATAAAGCTAAGGAAGGCTAGTGAAATATGACCCAACACTTTCCACAGATGAAAGCGGCTGGGAACGACAAACACAAGAAAAGTGGTGTACAACCTTATTCTTGCCGTCTGGTGAATGGCATGGCCGGCAACGTTGGTTGTGTAGGAGTTGAGGGGGGGGGGGGAGTGCAAATACCAGATCGATAATGCTGAAGATATATTATCATTGAAAGTGGTATATCAACATAATAACTGAGTGATGAAATACATATAAATCATATTTTGAAAAACTTTGGGGGAATTACTGACAATTAGCAGTCGGCGGTCTCTCTGTCACATCAGACTCTGCCTGGTGTCTCACTTCTGCACGATAAGGCTGTAGGCTGAAATATTGTGTTCTCTTGTGTTTAGCGAAATGAACCACCGCTTACCTTAGATGATAGTTTCTTTGTGTGAACACACAAAAATACACAAGAACAGGGAAGGCAATGAATATTTTGGGTCTTGTTCCTTTGTCAACAGGAGAACATTATGGAGGTAGGGTGGTGTAGGAGACTGACTGAAAGAATGACTGTTAGTCATTAACATGATGGAGCTAGTTCCCAAGCAGTGCAAAATGTTGCGAAAAGAGCAGAATAATACATTAAAATCTTCACAACATAAATCTGAGTAAGCAAAAGTAAATAAGTAAACAAAATGAAATAATAATAAACAAATAAATAATCTATGCAGTTAAACATCACCTATGGTATGTGGTGGTTCAATTCAGACAGTGGAAATGGAGGCAAGGAGAGGATAGAGGTAAGAAAAAGTACTGACTGGGTATTATCTTAAATTGAGACCAAGAGGTTGCCTTGTGCCCAGTTTGTATTCGTAGGCAAGCTCCCACCTGAGTTCAGAGGAGCTGCTGCTATTGGGGATGACTCTGATAGCACGGACCGTGAAACAAGAATTAAAATTATTGGTGTCATGGGATTGAGGAACTTGGAAAAAGTGATTGAGAAAAGGTTACAAAGACATCTGGAAATCTTATTAGAGGGTGAGCAACATGGTTTCAGACCAGGAATAAGTACTACAGACTTCATCTTTGCAGCAAGAATGCTCATTGAAAAACAACTAGAAAGGCGCAAGGAAATCATCATGGTCTTCCTAGATGTTGAAAAGGCCTATGATAGTATAGCAAGAACAAAAATTTGGGATTGCCTAGAATGAAGAAATGTACCGGGATCCTTAATCAGCAAGATCAAAATGCTGTATGAAAACACAAAAGCCTGTGTGGAAATAGGTAACGGAGAGAGCAAGTGGTTTGAGACAAGAAGAGGAGTACATCAGGGCAGTGTTGTCACCCCTACTCTTCATTGCTGTGATGGATGACATCTTGAAGAAATTCAATTAAGTGTATTGGAAAGAAACAAAAGCCCTAGTCTTTGCTGATGATGTAATGATTTGGGGTGAAAGTGCAGAAGAGGTGCAAGAGAAGCTGGAGGCTTGGAATAAGTTGTTTGAGGAGTAGGGACTGAAAATCGGCCAGAGTAAGATGGTGGTCATGGCAACAGGGACCTCCAGTGTGAAGATCTACCTAAACAACCAACAACTACAAAATGTTGACCAATTCAAATATCTTGACAGTAGTCTTAAATAAAGATAACACCAGTAAATGTGAAACTACAAACAGAAATAATAATGCAGCAGTCTTTTATAACCAGGTGAGAACTCTATTGTGGGACAACAAAGTTCCCAGAAAGTGCAATACATACACTATTCAAAACATATTACATCCCTATACTGACTTATGCACTGGAAACATGTACCCTGTCCAGAAGAGACAACAGTAGACTTCAAGCCTTTGAAATGAAGTTTTTGCGTACCATGCTTCAGAGAACACGAAAGGACAAAGTGAGAAATGAAATCAATTGTGCAGATGCTGGTATAAACATCAGTGTTCTCACCTGAGGTGGTATGGACATGTCCAAAGGATGGAGTAGGAAAGAAGAGAAAAGGTCTACTTTAATATGAACATCCAAGGTAAAAAAAAGTTGGAAGGCCCAAAAAGAAATGGATAGACCAAATCAAGGAGGATATAGAAGACTTAGGGCTTGATTGGAAGACTGTTCATGAACAACTGCTATTCATGGACAGGAAGAAATGGAGAGTGCTTGTGACCAGCACCCGGGAGACTGGAGCTGGAGAATGATGATGATGGGAGATGGCATGGATAGCTACTGGATGTAGGGATGCATGGCTGAGAGGAGTGTGTACAGAAGAGTGGAGAGTATTGGACCAAGTTGTTGACAGGAAGGTGGTGGGAAGAAAGAATACAAGGCAGATCTGGTTGCTGAAACCTGTTGAGGATTTGCCTTGTGGCTCGTCAGCTTCTACTCATCCTTATCTTCATACCCCTTAATTAATTCAGTTCACCTTTTGCATTTAAGAATTGAGCTTAAAAATTCATATCATTTCCTCTCTAATATCTTCCAATCCAAAATCAAGATCCTCCCCCCCCCCCCCTCCCTGTCTCACCTCTACTTTTCCATTATCATCATCCTCAACAGCTTTCAGCAACCAGATCTGCCTTGTGTTCTTTCTTCACACCGCCTTTCTGTCACCACCTTGGTCCAGTACTCTCCTCTCTTCTGTACACACTTCTCTTAGCCATCCATTCCTTGGTCTTCATCTGTGTCTTTTTCCATCATTGTTTTTTTCTTGGGATTCTCTGCTATTCCATTCTCTTATATGCCCATGCCATTTTAATCTGGCCTTCTTTATCATTTCCTGTAGGGTTTCCTTCCTCTTTCATGGTGTACCTAATCGTTTCGTTCTTTATCCTGTCCGTTTTAGTGGCCCCCTTTCTACCTCTAAATTTCATTTCACTTACTTGCATCCTGCTGATGTTCCACTTCTTCATTGTACAGGTTTCAGCACCTTTAGTCAGCATAGGCACGTTTTATGTGCAATAAATAACTCTTGCTTCTCTGTGGCATATCCCTATTCCTAATCAGGCCTCTGGTGCTCCTTAAAAATGCCTTTGCCTGTCTTCCTCTTTCACTTTTCGTGCCATCATGCCTTCCACTTTCCTCTAAAATACTCCCCAAGTACTTGAAACTGTTTACCTTCTTCAGCTGTTCACCTACCATCACAATTTCCTTTTCTTTCTGGTTGTTACCATGTACACATTTCTTCACATTAAATTTCATGCCATATTCTTCCACAAAGTCTGCTCATGCATCTAACTGCTGCTGAACTTCATCTCCATCCCTTCCCCAGATCACCAGGTCTTTTGAAAAAGCCATCACCTTCATGTTTACCTCCCTCATCCTCGCTGCCACCTTCTCCATGATTGAATGAAAAGTAGTGGTGTGAGGGTATTTCCTTATTTTAGTCCATTCCTTTGTTTCAGCCAATGCAATCAATAGCTTTCTTAATAACAAGAAATACCATCAGTAGATCCTTTCCATACTAGTAATATTTTTCTTGTAGGTGTCTCAAATATCAGGCCTGCTGTTGATATCCCAGATCTGAAGTCATACTGCTCTTCCCTTAGTTCTTTTTCTACCCTGTATTCTCATACACTTTGGCACAGTGGTATATCAGTTTTTATCGTTTTTAAACTCCTTCCTGCTCCCTTTTTTGAAGACAGGTACAGTTATTCCTTTCTTCCAGTCTTCAGGGGTTGTGCCCTCCTTCCATACCTTCCTCATTACACAATATAGCCTGCTTTCCTACTATTCCTGCTGACCTTACTATTTCCATACTCAGTTCGTCAATGCCTGGTGACTTTTCACTCTTCATCAATGAAATCTGCTATATCCGTACGGCGGCCGACGTCGAACGGCGAAGGGGCGGTCCGCAGGAGATGGTCACGAATAACCCAAACAAGTCCAAGGAGCAGGCCAAACGTAATCCAAAGACGCGCACTGGTTGTATCCAACGTGAGGTTCACAGAGTCCGAAGAGAGAGTACCGAACGTCACCGAGAACAAGCACAGTCACGAGTCCGAGAAGCGATTCACTGAGTCCAAGAGGGAGTACCGTAGACGTAGCCGAGACGAACACTGTCGAGAGTCCAAGAGACGAATCACAGTTTGATGGAGACGCAACCGGAAGCGCAGCTAACACCGAACTGGATGAATGGAGCTGCGCTGGCTTATTTATACCCGTGCCGGGTCGGCTCCGATTGGCCGTGGTGGAAACTGTGAGGTGATGGCGCTGGTTGGCCTGATGCCAGCGCCGTCTATACTAGGTCGATTTCCATGCCACCTACCGGGCATGCCGAAATGTCGGGACGGGATACCAGAAAATCGATTTACAGTTCACAGAAAATTCCTTCCGATTCTACTCTACAGTAACTGTGATGTTCCTTTCATGTTTTCCTTTCCTGTTTTTTTTTTTCAGTCTCAAGCATTATAGGAGAACCCATCAAATTAGAAAGTTGAATACGTGGATATATTTAAGATAAATTTATACTCATTTTTAATTTATTTATTTAAGTTTATCTGGCATATACTTTTTTATTAATTATATATTACAATTACAGATTAATATGTCTAAACATTATTCACATACAATGCTACAATGCAATACACCAGAGAGGCTAAATTGGTTTAGAATCTCCTTTGTCGAAGCTCTTCTTGAACAAATAACCATGCGGATAGGTTCCAAAATGTTCTTTGTACTTTCCTTTTTTTTCTTATTCTTCTCCAGAATCTATAATTTTATTTTGAGGGTCAATAAGAAATCTTCAGTGTCCTAGGGCTTTTTCCTTAATCCATTATGCATAGTGTGACCTAGTATCCAAATTAAAGAGATATGTTTCTCTGGGGGTTCTGTCTCGATATCTGAGCAAGATAGAAACTTGCTCGAGACTAAAATGGGAAGGGATACAAAGTGTATTTATTATCTGTGCATGATTAATATAGTCCCAGTGGAGACATACCCTCATTATTTCCTGACTCATAAAGCATTACTGAAATTTGGAGTGTTTTTATGCTTTCGAATTCCTCTTGGCAGGTACAGATAATCAAGAGAAAGAACCTCTATTCCAAAGAGCAACTGTTGCAGAACCAGTGAGGTTGACCCCTGCTTGGGAGGAGACGAATTTACCGAATGATGAACTTAATTTTAAAGGAGTTACAATGGAAAGAGCAGATTTGGAAATGAACCCGCCATCAGATAGGTAAGTTTTTTAAATTTCACTTGATATTATTATTTAGCTAATGGATTATTGTATTGTGGTCTCTCCTATTTAGATATCTCTCCCTATCCTGCACTGAAATCTCAAATTTATAATTCGTGTGAAAGCTTGAAACAATTAAAAGGACTTACACTTTGTAAAATATGATTAGGTGGAGACAATATTTCATTCTAGTGAAAATTCTGAATGTCAGTGCAGTTTACTGTTTTTTTCTTCTCTAAAGCATTATTGAATGTTTTTGACGCAATGCGCCTACAACTTTCAGTTTCAAGGGTTTTGTGAACAACACAATTTGATAGTAATTTTTGCTACCTGAAAATTAATATATTTTTACCAGGCACTTTTAATGTAGAACTTTATTTACAATTCCTTTGTGGGGAAGAAAGGTCGCAGGCAACCATTTAATAGCTGCTGTCAGCGAGAGTTACACAACTCCTATAACCATACTATCTGCTTCACAATTGTTTCATGCATTGGTTCCTCTCCTAGGTCAACTAAACTGGTTGTATGGGAACTGGTTTTAGAACCGTACATCCTCCTGTCCTCAATCTCTAATAAACTAGGGTTCTTTATCTTCTGAATGAAATATGGAACCCTTGTAAAATCACTCATTTGTCCATCTGGAAAATAATTAGGGGGATATTGGAAGTTTTTTTTAATTCCATTTATTTGATTTTTTGTTGATAAAACATAAAAAAATTTATCTTTCCACTTTTATTTTCGAAACTACTGATAAGAAAATTAAATATGTCTGAAAATATCTTTTCTGATAATTTCCTGTTTAATATTTCTTTATTCATCTAGTAGGTCATATACTCTACCTTAATGCCCTAATATAATTTTTTCTTTATATTTTGTTATTGTATTTTTGTCTTACTGTGACTCCTTAGTTTTCCCTGCAGGCCCTGGTTGTTAGTGCCAGGTCAGGAACAAATCTGGCGTACCCATTGTGCCTGAACTGGGAACTCTTGGGTGCCGCAAATTCCTTAACACCATAACCTTTGTACATGCTCGGTGAATAATGTAGTCCATGACAGTAGAATGTCGTATGTATTGTAGGACAAGATCTTGGCTTTACTGCCTGAATCGAGAGGATGGTCATCTACTCTCAACCTCAAAGTTTGCTACGTGCTGAGGAGATGTTCGGGTGGTGAGGCAAACCAATCGCTAGCCTGCATCATCAGAACACATGTGGCACTTTTGTTGTTTTGGACTTGGTGGTGTGATGTAGGGACTCCATGTTACTCGACTTAAGTTCCTCCAAATTTTTTGGACCAAATTCGGGAAAAAGCACAATACCACTACATGCAACTTTACTGTTTTACCTGGACTTCAGAGTATCCCAAACACCAAAAGAATTGCAACATAGTTTTCACTGGTTTGCACCCGGATATTTTCTTTAAACGATGACAATGTGCCGAAATCCTCTGTTGTCTTCATTAGGTCTCTTGCTAACAAGAATCTGCAAGATAATTGTGAAACTGCCAGACATCAGCCATGTTGAGCTGGAGTTGTCTACTAGTGATTGCGGAACTATCCAATCAGTGTGAAGCACAATCTGGATGTTGTCGGTAGTCGAGACTGTTGCCAGGCCGCCCAATCATCATGTCGAGGATCTGGCAGTAGCTGAAGGTGGCACAACAGGTGGCAGTGCAGCAAGGTTGAGACCTCATCCAGAAGCGTTTGCCAAGCCTCCAATCAGAGTGTAGCAGTAGACTGTGCGGCAACAGGTGGAATGAAGGCCAAGGTACATGTAAAGACAAAGACGAAAAATAAATAAATTAATAAGGCACAGAATTGTCGTGCACCATCGAGACCATCATTATAATGACATTGCCATCTGTTGATATTGCTAATGCCTGGCATTTCGCAGTGATCTCGCAGGTTATTGTTAGCAAGAGACCTGATGAAGATAACAGAGGATGTTGTCACAACATTGTCATCATTTAAAGAAAATATTTCAAACCCCATGAAAACTGTTGCAGTTATATGCTGGGAAAAATCTCCATTCACATACCAAAAGAATTATTAAGCAGGAGAGGGTCAAGGAGATATGAGTAACAGGAAGCATTACTTAATAGATAATGCGTCCATCATAATGGCAAAGAAGGATGGATCTTTTGAGAAGG